>CASHTH010002702.1:0-20000 GCA_030341885.1 Geodia barretti | reverse complement strand
TGTTGTAATATTAGTAAATTACCCTTTGACCCCGCTCCGCGCATGCTCACCCAGTCCTTTCAACAGCTCGCCACGAGAAGGTCAGGTTTTTCGCGGAGAGAATTGGAGAGAAAGGAGGGCATGAGCGTTCACAGTTCGCCCGAGTCGGGGAATGGAGACTCGGAGCAAGCGCAATCGGTTCTGCTGAAGAAGATTCTGGACAACCAAGATGCAATCCAGGGTCTAAGTGACAGACTGATGCTGTTATTGGTCGGTAACCTCAAAAGACTGGCCGAGTCTAACGATCATCCTCCGCAAGTCACCGAGGCAGATAGTCAAGCTCCCCGAGACCGTTGTCGTGGGGAGCCAGCCGCTCAGCACGTGGCGCCGCGCGCTATATCGGGTGAGTCAAAACTGGGGCAACGCAGCCCATGTGTATGGAAATGACAACCACCTAACGGGCAACGCAGCCCAAAGCCATCAGGGCAATGCAGCCCAGAACTATCAGGGCAATGCAAACCAAAGCCATCAGGGCAATGCAGCCCAGAACTATCAGGGCAATGCAACCCAAAGCCATCAGGGCAATGCAGCCCAAATCCATCAGGGCAATGCAGCCCACAACTATCAGGGCAATGCAGCCCAAAGCCATCAGGGCACTGCAGCCCAGAGCTACTGGGGCAGTGCGGCCCAGTCTTACCCAGGCAATGCAGCCCTGAACTATCAGGGCACTGCAGCCCAGAGCTACTGGGGCAGTGCGGCCCAGTCTTACCCAGGCAATGCGACCAGGGAACAGATGATGAACCATCCTCCCTGGTCCTTCATCCCTCCATGGGGCCAGTGGTTTTTCCCTTCTGCTCCTGGAGTTCACTCTCCTGGGAAGCAGTCAATGGATACTAACAGTCATAACTCCACACCAGGTCCATCTGGAGTGGATGAAGATAGTACCACACCTTTCATATCTGACTCTGAGAGGGGTGACCTGCTCTCCTCTGAGGACAGTGAGGGGAGTGAGGATGAGGAGGATGCCACACCTCCAGCAAAACACCTTAAGTTGGAACGAGGTACGGCTTTTTTTCTCAAGGGGGCCACCGAAAAAGCCTTTGGAGCCTGAAAAGCGGAAAAAGCTGATAGCTCGATTTCCCTTACCTGCCAGTGATGCTGCTCACCCCCCGAAACTAGACAAGGACATGTCGGCTCTTATTCCCAAATCAGCCTTTACCTATGACAGGTTGCTCTCGAAGGTCCAACAGTTCAACATGGATGCTCTGGGCCCACTTTTACATGTGCTCCATCGTGTGAAGAAGGGAAAGTGCACAACCAAGGAGCTGGTTGCTCCGCTAGCCATCAGCTTAATGGGCAATGCAGCAGCCCACTTGTCGATGGAACGTAGAAAGGCTCTTTTGAAACACTTGAATAGTGACCTAAAGTCCCTGGCAGAAGGTGATTTCTCTGACCAGGGCCCTTTGCTGTTTGGGAAGGATTTCGCTTCAAAGACAAAATCCACAGCCGAAATGTCAAAGCTCTTAAGGGCTTCATACCGAGGAACACTGCAAAGTGATTTTCCGGGAGCGGCGACCAAAACAAAAGGAAAACCTTCCAGCCTCAGGGTCGCCGCCCATACTGGGGCACACAGCGCCACACCCATGGCCAGAGATATTCGGTATTCAACCGTTTGGCTCCTCCCCTTCGCCAGAACCCGCCAGTCCAGAAGCAGACCCAGCAATTCAAGAAGTAAGTGTCGCCCCGGACATTCGGCAAGGTACCCATACTCTAGCTACAGAACCAGAATGGATCCAGGCAGTATCCCATCCACTTTCCCTTGGGGATGGGTCCCCGTTGCTGGACAGCCTGGGTTTAACTACAGTCGGTTTGTCCCTGTCAGTCCTAGCGGGAAGGACAGCTCATTTCTTTTGTAACTGGAGGAAAATCACTTCCGACCCGTGGGTCCTGCAGACAGTAAGTGGGTATCGCATAGAGCTGTTGAGATCCCCTCAGCAGACTCACTGCCCCGTGACAGTAGTCACAAAGGATCAGGAGCCGTTAATAGAGGAGGAAGTAGTCAAACTCTGACAGAAGGGAGCGATCATCTCTCAACTGAGGACAGCCAGAGAGCAGGATTTTGCTCTACCATTTTTCTGGTCCCCAAGAAAGAGTCTGGACAGATGAGGCCAGTCGTGAAATTGAAGCCACTCAACAGGTTTCTGCCCAGAATTCATTTCAAGATGGAAGGTGTGCATGTGGTGAGAGACCTCCTGCAAAAGGGAGACTGGATGTGCTGGATCGACCTAAAGGATGCATATTTCACGATACCTGTTTGCAGAGAGCACCAGCCGCTCTTGCGTTTCATTTGGGATATCAGTTTACATGTCTTCCATTTGGCCTCGCATCAGCGCCTCGGGTTTTCACCAAGGTCCTGCGGCCAGTAGTGGGCTTCCTTCGCCTAGGAGGGGTGAAGTGTGTGATCTACTTGGACGATCTCTTCATTATGGCTGGCAGCAGGGACCTAGCAGCCTTGCATTGTGCTGCAGCAACACGGTTGCTCGAATCTCTGGGCTTCCTGGTGAACTACTCAAAATCTCAGACACAGCCAGCACAGGAATTAGCCTCAACATAGACTCCAGGACAGAGGAACTGAGTCTTCCTCATCAGAAGTTGTCCAACATTCGGAAACAGGCCAGGAAGCTGCTGCGTCAGACGTGGGTTTCAGCCAGAGAGATAGCGCAGTTTGTCGGAAAGCTGTCAGCAACAGTAATGGCGATCCACCCAGCTCCCCTCCATTATCGGAGCCTTCAACACCTGAAGCACCAGGCATTGCGAGGCAGTCAGAACTACAGCAGCCTCATCCGCATGTCCCCAGCGGCCAAGGAAGATCTAGAGTGGTGGATTCACGAGGTCTCGAGATGGAACGGGAGGAGTCTTCAGGCCACTCCTCCAGAGTTGGAGATAGAGACTGATGCCTCCCTGGCAGGGTGGGGAGCCTATTGTCAGGGCAACCTCACAGGCGGCCGGTGGTCAGAGGAGGAACAGAGCCTCCACATCAACGAGCCGGAGCTGCTAGCAGCTCTGTTTGCTCTGAGAGCTTTCCTAAAGCATGTCAGAGATGTCAGTGTTCTGCTGAAAAGCGACAATGTCACCACTGTAGCGTATATCAATCGCCTAGGAGGCACAAGATCACGAGTGCTGGTCCACATCGCGAAAGAGCTGTGGCTTTGGTGCCTCCAGAGAGGCATAGCTATCAAAGCTCACATCTACCGGGGAAGGACAATCTCAATGCAGATTTCATGTCTCGCCACTTGCGAGACAGAACCGACTGGATTCTCAATCCAGCCCTATTCAACCTCATCAATCAGATGTGGGGTCCACTGGAAGTGGATCTTTTTGCAACGAGATTCTCTCGTCAGTTGCCAAGATACTTCAGCTGGCGTCCAGATCCGAAGCAGAAGCTACAGATGCTTTCTTTCAGGACTGGAGGAACTTGCTCACCCTCCGTGGTGCCTCATTGCTCGAGTTCTGGCGAAGGCTCTTTGCCAGAAAGTGACATTGGTCCTGGTAACCCCATGCTGGCCGACACAGCCATGGTTTCCTCAGCTCATGGAAATGCTGACGGACTTCCCCCTACTTCTCCCCGACCCTCTCCAGTTCCAGGTGGTTATGCCTTCCCCCTATTGCGACTGCCCAGTACTAACAATCCCACCTCAGTTGGTCGCATGGAAGGTCTCAGGGTCAGCTCCGAGCAGAAGCGATTTCAGAAGGAGCTATCAACCTTATCCCCGCCTCATGGAGAGAGAAGACAAATGCCACATACAACTCTGCGTGGCGTAAGTGGGAAAGATGGTGCACTGCACACACTACCGATCCCCTTTCGGCAAGTATTGCCAACGTCCTTGAATTTTTAACAGAGGAGTTCAAGGCAGGAAACAGAGTACAGGTCTCTCAATTGTTATCGTTCGGCAATATCTTCCACCCATTTGCCAATTCAGGGTTTCACAGTGGGTAAGCATCCCCTTGTGTGCAGAATGCTGGGGGGCACATACAACCTGAGGCCACCTCAGCCAAAGTATTTCTCCTTGTGGGAGGTTGGAAAAGTGTTGACTTATCTCCATCTGTCAGGAGATAATGCCAGGCTATCCCTAAATGAGCTAACAATGAAGCTAGCTATGCTCCTGGCATTGGTATTGGCTCATCGTTCCTCAGACCTTGCCCGTCTCTCAGTTGTGGGGGTCCATGTCTTGCCGCAGGCAGTCTCAATCCCTCTGACAGGCCTGGCGAAACAATCAAGACCAGGTCATGCGGACCAAAGTTCAGTGATAATTGCCTCTTTTGAGGCGGATCCTTATTTATGCCCAGTCACCTGCTTCAAAGAGTATGTGGCTCAGACTATGACTCTTCGGGCACATAATAATCCTCAGCTCTTTATCGCTATGGTCAAGCCACATCTGGTATCTCCACTCCTGAGATTACGGAGCGGGCAGGATGGTCAAATCAAAGTACATTTATCATCGTCCATCGCAGGACGTGAGCAGGGCCGCCTCATTTGGATGTGCTGTCCTGCAGTCTCAAAGCAGCTACAAACATGCATTATAAGGACATGTGGAAGGAGCCGAAATCCTCGGATATACGAATGGCTAAGGCCTCTTAGAGGCTGAATGCTATTCAGGGTTGTATGAGGATGGAGGCGACTGAAACATGTCCTTCCCACTCCTCCCACCCTATCATTATTAGAAGTTCAGTGATTGTGATGACTTCATGCTCGCTCTAAGGACTGGATGAGCATGCGCGGAGCGGGGTCAAAGGGTCAATTTACAACAGCTGATGGTGAGCATTGAAAGGGCAATGCATTATAAGGACATGCTTCAGTCGCCTCCATCCTCCTCATACAACCCTGAATAGCATTCAGCCTCTTAGCCATTCTTGGATTATACTGAGCTCAATAAAGAGATTATTATTTTGCTAATACTCTCGGCCTCTCGTGCGTGCTGCCCGATCGTGAAGGACACGACATTACAATTGGCTACAGGTCCGTCTGCCGGAGGAGAAGCTGCTGCACTGACGCCAGCAGTCTCCCTACTCGGAGTCATTGGTCCGTTCGACCCCACTCAGGAGGAATGGCGAGAATACGCGGAGAGATTGGTCCACTACTTCGTCGCGAACGACATAGCGTCCGAAGGGAAACAGCGTGCGATTCTGCTGACCGCCGTGGGACTGGTGTCCCCGAAGAAGCTGGACGAACTGACAGTCACGCAGCTAGTCGACTTGGCGTCCAAGCACTACAACCCGAAGCCGTCTCCCATCGTAAAACGTTTCACGTTCAACTGCCACTCACAGCAGGAAGGAGAGACAATAGGCTAGCAGTATACGTCGCAGAACTGCGCAAGATTGCGGAGCATTGTGATTATGGGGGAGTGCTGAGCGACATGTTGCGGGACAGACTGGTCTGCGGAACGAGTAACAAGACAATTCAGAGGAGGTTATTGTTAAAGGCCGACCTTACGTTCGCAGACGCCATGGATGTGGCCCTGCTGCAGAGAGATTCCCTACGCCTCACTGGCGCGTTCGCAGATAAGAATCACGCAAGAGCACTCCGGAGCAGGCTCACTCGGTGAACGATCAACAGATAGTTCCACAGGACTTCCCAGAGGAGTACCTAATGCATCACGTTAGCGCAGGTCCGACTAGACCCTACCATGTATACGTCAAGTTGAACGGTAGTCCTGTGAGGATGGAGATCGACACAGGAGCGTCCGTCTCAGTGGTTGGGGAGGGGATCTTCAAGGTAATCCAGAGGGGAGAGCAGCCCCTGGAGCTTCAGAAGACCTCAATCAGGTTACGAACATACACTGGAGGCGAGATTCCTATGCGAGGTTCTGTTCGTGTGCCGGTGGAGCACAATGGCCAGAATCAGACATTGCCACTGATCGTCACCGAGGGAGAGGGACCTTCTCTCATCGGCCGTGACTCGTTGTCTACCTTGCGCCTCGACTGGCAGGTGATACTCACAGTCGAACAGAACTTGTCCCTGAAACAAGTACTCAACAAACACAGCAGTGTCTTCAAAGAGGGACTCGGCAAACTCCGAGATGTCGAAGCCAAGATCTACATCGCACAGAACGAACGTCCATGATTCCGTAAGCCGTATCAAGTCTCCTTTGCACTGCATCAGAAGGTCGAGGAGGAGCTGGAGCGTCTTCAAGCGCTGGATGTGATCCAGCCAGTGCAGTTCTCGGACTGGGCGGCGCCTATCGTCCCAATCATGAAGAGGATGGCCGTGTGAGAATTTGAGGGGACTACAAAGTCACTGTTAACCAGGCAGCGAAGTTAGAGAAGTACCCTCTACCCCGCATTGAGGAGCTGTTTGCATCTCTGGCTGGTGGAAAGCTCTTCACCACGCTAGACCTCTCACACGCCTACCTCCAAGTTCCACTCGACAAACACTCAAGGGTCTCTTTGAGTATAAGAGACTCCCGTTTGGTGTCGCCTCGGCGCCATCGATATTTCAGCGCATCATGGAGAACCTACTGCAAGGAGTCTGTGCATACATAGACGATATCCTCATAACTGGTTCATCCGAGTCAGAACACCTCCGTAACCTTGCCGAAGTCTTGTCGAGGTTAGAGTCCGCAGGAATGTGGCTCAAGAAGGAAAAATGTGCCTTCCTTCTCCCGTCTGTGTCGTATATACCTTGGACATGTAATCAGCGCAACAGGCCTCAAGACTGCACAGTCCAAAGTCCAGGCAATCGTTGATGCACCCGAGCCACAGAACATCGGCGAACTGTGGTCCTTTCTAGGCATGGTTACCTACTACGGAAAGTTTTTACCGGATCTAGCCACGACACTGGCACCACTCGAGAAAGGCAGCGCACTGGAGATTGAGAGGAGCCCAGAGGAAAGCCTTCCAGCAAATCAAAACCTTGCTACAGTCAGGCAGAGTCCTCACCCACTTCGACGATAGGTTACTCCTCATCCTCGCCTGCGACGCTTCGCCCTACGGTTTGGGAGCCGTGCTATCCCACCGAATGCCGAATGGGGAAGAGAAGCCTGTCGGGTTCGCCTCCCGCACTCTGTCCAAAGTCGAGAAGAATTATTCCCATCTGGATAAAGAAGCATTGGCCATCATCTATGGGATGAAGAAGTTTCACCAGTACCTGCACGGTCGCAGATTCGAGATAAAGACAGACCACAAGCCGTTAACCCACATCTTTAACGAATCTCGTGCAACCCCAACGATGGCGTCTGGACGCATCCAGAGGTGGGCCATCACTCTCGGTGCCTACGACTACACGATCCAGTATAAGGAGGGGAAGAACATGGCGAACGCAGATGCCCTCAGTCGTTTCCCCCTCAAGTCATCACCAGTGGAAGTCCCGAGACTTCCTGAGCTAGTACATCTGGTGGAATATCTGGAGTCCACGCCGCTCTCCTGTAAACAGATCAAACTCTGGACCGACCACGATACAACCCTATCGAGGATCAGAACGTGGGTGCAGGAGGGATGGCCTGACAAGGGATCTACTGATGACGACCCTGGCCTCCAGCCGTACTTCAGGAGAAAGAATGAACTAAGCTCGGAGGGGGGATGTGTGTTGTGGGGGAACAGGGTGGTCGTACCGGTGAAGGGAAGAAAACACGTGCTCGACATGCTACACAAAACACCCAGGAATTGTCCATATGAAGGCACTCGCCCGTGCATACTCGTGGTGGCCTGGCATGGACAGGGACATTGAGCAGTGTGTGAAGCTCTGCAACGAATGCCAGTCTTTACGCAAAATGCCACCGGCAGCTCAACCACACCCATGGGTGAGACCAGATCGTCTGTGGTCACGAGTGCATATTGACTATGCAGGTCCCTTTCTGGGGAAAATGTTTCTACTCGCCATCGACGCACAATCGAAGTGGCTAGAGATTCATGCCACCAACACGTCCACGTCTACCGCAACGATAGAACTGTTACGCAAGACCGTTGCAAGTTTAGGTTTGCCCGAAGTAATTGTCTCCGACAATGCGACAACGTTCACGAGCGAAGAGTTCACAGAGTTCCTGAAACAGAATGGAATCCGTCATGTGAGATCTGCGCCGTATCATCCTGCCTCCAACGGTCTCGTTGAGAGGGCTGTTCAAACATTCAAGGACAGCATGAAACGTCTCACGATAGGATCTCTGGAAACTCGGCTCTCACGGTTCTTATTCCGATATCGCATTACGCCACACACGTCAACTGGGACATCTCCCTCGGAATTGAAAAAAAAGACTTCGTTCACCACTTGATTTGCTCGTGCTGTCAAAGTCTCCCTGTAGCGACGAGCTTCCGCGCCCACTGGATGACTCCCCAGCATTGACACGCCAGTTCTACGTTAACGATCGAGTTTACGCCAGGAGCTACAGTTCTGGGCCGCGATGGCTACCTGGGGTTGTGGTCAAGATCAAGGGAAACGTCATGTACGAAGTTCGCTTGATTGACGACCGTCATCTGGATCAACTACGTTCAAGAGCAACACTGGAAACCGACATGGTCCCATCAGACGTGAGGGATGAGCCGATTGTTGTCGATGAAAGTGACGAACGTAGAGACCTTCCTCAGGAACCGGAAACCGCCATTGGCAATGGTGAAAGAGAGTCGCCATCCACCCCACCAGTGGCAGTGCCCGACAATGCACAAAGGACACCCTCAGTGGATCCGTCAGTAGAGCCAGAGGACGAAGCTTCAAGTGAACTCAGGAGATCCACTAGGGTCCGACAACCACCTCACAGGTTTTAACAACAGTCATATATTTTTGGTATCTTGAGTTGGTTGTCTTTTTCTTTGGCTTGTTTGTAACTAAGGGGGGAGGATTGTTGTGTATTGTGCATTTTAGTTATGATAGTTTGTGTACCTAGGATTGCGTAATTCAGGTATGAGTCATCCTACGTCATACATTGTCATGTGAGTATATAAGGCATGCTGATTGTACACTAGCTAGAGGCCATTGACCGATCTTGTACTGAGCTCAATAAAGAGATTATTATTTTGCTAATACTCTCGGCCTCTCGTGCGTGCTGCCCGATCGTGAAGGACACGACATTACACCAGGTAACTATTTGCAGTAGAAAATGGAGGGCCCAGCATTGTGGCACCCAATAAGCAGCAAGGCCACTGGCACAAGGTTTTCCATGTATAATTATAGTTGCCATGGAATCAGCATATCAACCAGCTTGATACATCTTGTTCTTTACTTACATAGGAATAATATGTCATGGTTTACTAGTCTTTGCTGCAATCTGATTCAGGAGCTAGCTCACTTGAACTTGCTTTAGGTTAATATTGCATAACTAATGTATGCTTGCATACATGTGTTGACAAAAGATAAAGGGTAAAAGTTGGAAAGAGAAGATGAGAGAGATGCTCACCAGTGGGGAATAGGGACTGGACTCTCTCTAGAACATGGTGATACTGTCCACCTCTCAGCCAGTAGAGGGCATCCGACACATGCTCCCATGTCAGGTGAGGATGTTCAGTGGAAATCACTCTGAGCAGTTCTGCTTTCCTCTTCTTATCACTGGACAACTGAGACTTTATCTTATCCAGTATGGACTCTGGCACACGCATCCCCAGACCAAAGTCCCTCCACAGTGTGTCAGGTAATGAGTCCAGAGCTGACGTCAGGTTGGAGAGAGTGAGGCTGATATCTGTGAGGATCAGAGGAACACTTTCATACAACATTCATAACTGACATGCCCAGTCCACCAATTTCTTGTCATATCAATAAACCTCCCACTACAGTCTGTAGTACCATGTAAGCCCGTGTCATGAATAACGTTGTCCATGATGAATTATAGAGAGTGGGTGGGTTCTTACACATCTCGGCTATTTACAGCACAAACTATGGCTTACGCATACTCAATGTACGTACACATGGACAGAGTATTACAGTACTGTACTGCAAATGTACATTCTCATACTGACCATGTGTGTGTGGTAGGTATTGTCTGACAGTCTCCAGGGCCGTGTGCTCCTCCAGGCACCATAACACACCAGCTATCCTCCCCCACGACACACCAGGTACAGTCTGGAGGCAATACCGCAGACCAGCCACTCTCTTCTCTTCTTCACTTGATCCACTGTCTCTGATCTGATTCCTCACTGACGGAGGAACACCAAGAAGCCTCAGTAGCCCAGTCTCGAACCTAGTACCCCAGAACTCTCTCACAGTAGCCACAGCACGTACTACAGAGTGTAGAGTGAGGCTGTCATCTGGAGGAAGGAGGGGCAGGAGTGACAGTAACAATAACAAAATGACTAACATCTTCAGCAGTCTACAGACTGGACTGGCTATGATACCACCTGTTCCATCATTTGTAGGTGCATGTAAGTTACAAAAAATTATTAAAGGAATTGTGTCAGTACTTAAGCGCTAAATTTTACTACTCCATTGTGTTTAGTTACTGTAAGCAGGTGAATGTAGGCATAACACATAGATATATATGTACTACGGTAGATTGATCCCCTCCGAGCTCATGTGGGTATTCCCCGGGTAATCGAGATAAGCCAGGTGTTACATAACCCCCCTTTTATCAAGTGGGTAATTTAACTAGCTGAGCATGTGCAATGGTAACAGGCTCTTTGGGGTGCATGAGCTGCGTGGGTGAATGCACCCCAATTAATGTTTAGACCATTGATTGTGATTAGCCTACCAGTAAGTAAAAACATGCTATGGATACACATACCCGTTAGAGGTTCGGCATTGGATCTTATGGAGTCGGCCAGCTCTGTTTCTACCATCCAATCCAGGGCAAAAATCAGTCTCCTCCAGCTGGCTAGAGGGTCGGTGTTGATCCAGTAGGATATAGCCAGCTTCTTTTGATCCATCTCTTCTGGGAAGTTGGCCTTGATCTCTCTCTGCTTTGATTCAGGTATGTGAAGCCAGCGTGTCAATGACCCACTCTTCCATCCACCCCACCACCTCTTCACCTCCCTCACTACTGCCAGTACATTGGAGGTAGTGAGGGGAACACCTGCCATGGAGTACACACATGTAGTGATGTATAACATCTGTACTATATATAGACTCTGAACTAGCTCATTAATTTTCATTCATGAATAGTGTAATGCACGTGACCAGAGGAGGTTGCGCGCAATCAACATTCCTAAGCTGTCCGCGTATGCGGTTATAATGTAATCAAGTATCGTAGCTCCGAAAGGAAGTGGCTCTAGCTGGTGTTCAGGCGAGCCAAGACCTTTCTATCTCTCGATTGTTTATATGTCCAAGAGTGTACTACAGAGAACACTCGTAGCCTTGCAAACGTCAGTGTGCCATTCTGCAGAAAGTGCTGACTCAGCGGGTTGACTGGGTTGCATGGGCAAACATACAACTCTCTGAAGTGCACGTGACGCAAGCAATGACACGTGCACAACCTCTTCTGCCCGTGGACCAGACCCTTCGTGCGTGAGGAAGTTGCGCACAATCAACATTCTGTCCGCGCATGCGGTTATAATGTAATCGACGAGACCCTTCGTGAAGTGCTTGTGCACCGGATGTGGGTGGGGCAAATGGCCTTTCAGAATGGTCACGAGACTACAGAGGGGTGTGGTTTAGTTTACTGGGCAGGGAGGCTGAGTCAACAGGTCTCTCAAAGTTTGTTAAATGAGGCAGCTGGGAATCATCTAATTGTCCCAGCTTCTATAGAGACAAAACTATATTCCCTCTTATTTCAGGTCCACACACTTTTGAACACAACTCTCCCTCTCTTCACCCAACTACCATTCTGAAACCACTGAATCGGCCCACGCGCTAGTCATTGAACTAACTGGTACTTACTTCGTTTCCCTCTCAGAGTGCTCTGGGCCATTTTACTGGGTTAGCTACTGTCTGTGGGAGAGAGAGAGAGACTCGGCGGCTTCCTGGACAGCAGATGAAGGCCGCGCTCAGCCCGGCACAGGGCCGGCCGGCCGGCGGACGGTCTACCTCGACGTGTAGGTGTGTACGTGTGTGTGTAAGCAGCAGTAAACAGCTAATACGAGCCCCACCCACAAAAACCAAATGCGCATGCGCGCGTGGTGGCCCATGCCTGTTGCAGTGATCAGCTCATCCTCAAATATTTTATGAAAGATCCTCTTGTACTGCGACCGAGTCACGGCCTCCACTAGCTCCTATCCTCCACGAACCAGAGTTCATTCTCCAGACTGGTCCTCAGTCACATTGTTACTATTCGGAGCAGCCTACTGTATGCATCTTATCTTCCTCTGCTAAAGCGTTGGTTGCAAGAGACTGTAGCACAGCAAAAATAGGCCATGGGCACATTCCTTTTGCTTCACACCTATTATGCACATGTGGAAACTCTTTCTCCAATATACAACTAAGATTATCTTTTATTATGCAGAGTCTTCCGCTCCTACTGTGCCAGGAACCAGCACTTCCAACACTTATAATCCACTCATACAGCAGATGTGATAATTATGTTTTAGCAAATTTTTTTATGCATAGTGGGACTAGAGGTGCATTTTTGATGGAGAAAACCAACAAAGCCACTGAAAGTTACTTGTTGAATAATAATGAGTCCATACGCACACATTTCCAGGTAAATCTTTCAATTTCAGCTTTAACCCCTCTCCCCCCTCACCAGGAAAGCTACCTGTCCCTAGCCAACTCCCTCATCTCCTCCCAGTCAGATCCCCAGAACCAGAGCAGGCTCATGGAGGCCTTCTCTCTCCTCACTCCTCCCTCTCTCCCTCTGGACTCCAAGAGAACTTCCAAAATCACTTTCAGAAAGAACCTCGAGCAGTTTCTACCGTTTGTGAAAGGTTTCTTGTGTACAAATGACGACGTTTCATCATCAGTTGTTTTCTTTTTTACCATTATAGCAAACTATCTGGGTCGGATACCATATTGGACCGCAGTCACGCGCAATGACAATCAGATACAGAATTGCGGGGGGGTTTATTTTTAATAGACACCTCGTCAGGTGTCAATGGCGTGGCAGGTGGTTCTACAGCAATCCCCGTACAAAATGGCATTCTCAAAGTCGTTATCTGCGCAAAACCGGCGATTCCGCTTCGGTTTATAAGGCCAGCTGACTGGCAAAAGTAGCCTTTTAAAAGGCGTAGATTTGCACTGCAAGAAGTCTGTGGACAGTCTCCGGAGCTCGCGAAGTCAGAAATCACGTCAACATTCCACGAAAAAAGCGTCGGCTCTTTAGCTCTGCGATAAACAAACACATTTTGGGCCGTTGCGTGCGTTGCTAACCCTTTCAAAAAACCGCACCACCAATGAGGGAGTTTTTTTATTGATGACGCGTAAACGATTTTGACGGGGGCGGGGGCTGTCTCCTCGGAGTCTCACAGTTATTAAAAAAGGCGTCTTGTTCCATCCGAAGGTAAGGACTGGAGGAATGAGCGCAGCGTTGCTAGCGGTGGTACCCATTTGAACGCGCCAAACACCATCAGATTCTCCGGTATAAAACCGGTTTTTTTTTTTTTTTTTTTTTTTGTGAGGGTTTGTTGTGGGGGCTGTTTGGGGTGGGTGTGGGGGGGTGGTGGTGGGTGTGGGGGGGTTTTGGGGTTGGGGTTGTTGTGGTTTGTGGGGTTTGTTTTTTTTGTGGCGGTTGTGTTTTTTTTTGTTTTTTTTTTGTTTTTGTGGTTTTTTGTTTTGGGTGTTTTTGTTGTTTTTGTTTGTTTTTTTTTTTTTTTTCTTTTTTTTTTTTTTTTTTTTTTTTTGGTGGGGTTTTTTGTGTTTTTTTTTTTTTTTTGTTTTTTTTTTTTTTTTTTTTTTTTTTTTTTTAGCGCGGAAGCTCGGTTGTCTAGCTAAATTGCAACCCTCGGGGCATGTGGGTAGAGCCCCTCGCTGCGCTCGGGACGGCAAAAGTCGCACAGCCCCTCGGGTTGCAATGAGCGTAGACACCTCGCTCCGCGTCTAACCTATATGAGGATGTATGCTTTTTATTCATCGTGAGACTGTAATCCTGTGAGGAGAACATAGATGTACTTGCTAGTTGGTGGAAGTTTGTGCACAACTTTTGCTGATTAATGTTTGTAGGTTACACCACAAATGTCGCAGACAAGAACCAAACAACGAGTTCCTCCCCTACTGTTTCTCATGTTACCAACAACTGCAACAAAGGCATGGTGCCCCCTAATTAGAATCAACTAGTAGAACAACGCAACCATTTTTGGTGAGCGAATGCGAGCGTCACCCACTCCTTCAAATAAACATACTGTATAGTGTGCAGTAGTGTCCGTATACTATTTGGAACCTCTCCGAACAGGGACACTCTGGGTGTCCAGACGATTTGTCCGTGTAGAGAGGTCGTCCTATCTCGAGGTCACTCATACATCCCACAGTATTAGCATGGGTTGAAAGTTGATGAAACAGTGTCCTGTAAAAGGTTGTCCCTATATCGGAGGAGTCCCTTATCGGAGGTTCCACTGTAAGTGTGAAAAAGACTGAGTGAGTAGACTTGCTCCCCTTGCCTAATAGCAGTATGCTTGCTGTGTTGTGTTGGACAGTTAACCTCACAACTAAGAAACACAAAAGAGGCAGCATTCTACTAGGCTACAGAGTCCATACGTCAGTGTTGATTAGTCATCCGAGGCAATCAAAATCGAGGGTGTCCAGAGAGAGAGTCCTAGCAGACTGGAGAGGGTTCGTGGAGAGAATGTTGGATTCCTGAGACTCAGTTCTGGGCTGGAGCTGGCACTGTGGGAGGAGGAAAGGAATTTGGCGTGATAGTTCATAGCTTTTGAATAGTCGCACTGCCCTACCAGTTAAATTCATACGACTGTTCTAATACTACTGTACTAGAGGCATGCTTGTATAGTGCAGTGCCTGTCTCAATTCCTGTCTTGACATATATGACTCTAGACTGACTATATACTGCTACATACAGACTGGAGTCCATAATGTACACCAGAAAAGGGCCAGGCATGCACAGATAATGTTTTGACAGACAGCATGCTAGAGTACTGTCCTCTTTACTAATGATCATACTGGACTTACCACTAATGTTGCATGGCAACAATATCTCTATCTAGAGTGCACCAAATGTAGCATTGTACTGGTCACTGTGAGTATGGACAGATGTATACACATATGTGTATGTACATCTCTGTCACACTGACCTTTGTACTTGGTGCAATGGTATGGCAGGCGTTGTTGTTCCCTCCTATGCGATGGGCCACTGCCTCCACCAACATCTTCCACGAAGGCAGTCCGAAACGCTCCGTGTTGTAAGACTGGTTCAGCCACTCGATCACCATCTCTGACAGACATCTTCTCATGTTGTTTTGTCTCTCCTTTTCGATCCTGTCCAGGATGGGCTGTCGTAGTCTGAGAGCTCCTCCAAGTGACATCCACATGTGAGCCACGTCACCCAGTTCAGATACCACATCAAAATGGTCATCTATGTCTGCACAAAAGTTGAACGTGTAATATCGGCTAACTGGTTAGATAAAGGTCATTAAAGTAAAGGATGCACCCACTGTTTTAATGTGTACATTACACATACCTAGTGTGGACTGTTGGGAAGTGGTAGGAGGTGGCTGGGAGTGTGTAGTGGTGACTGGTGCTGCCTCTGACACTGCTGACTGCTGCTGGTTGCCTGCAGTACAGTACACACATGCTTTCAGTGTTAGCTCAGAACAGAGCTTGCAGGATTACAATGGGGATCTGAACTACATAGGTACTGGATTGGGTGTAATCCACTTACAAGCCTCGTCACCACCCAGGGAAGCACAGTGTCCAGCTCTGCCAGAGTCCCACGGACACCCATGTCACTGTTGCAGTTCCATTTTCCGTCCTTGATGTAGGCTGTGTGGGCCTGTCTGAGTGGCTCTTTGGACAGATGATGGCTGGCCGTGGCTTGTTGTGTGAGTAGCCCAGCATGTCGACACCTTTCAATTCCGTTGAGATGGATTTGTCGACGTGTTGCCATAGTTTCTGTTCCTCTTCCTTGCTGGTGGTGTCTGAGACGTGGGCCTCGAAGTACCGGAAGCGATCCACCAGAGTGACGGAACCGAAATCTGGGACATGGAACTCGATGCAGTCGCGATAGAGGCATGTTGGCAGGTTGGAGGAGAGGCAGAGTTTCCAGGGGTGGGGGTGAGGGTGCTGGGGAGACAGGACGTGGGCCATCAGTGAGCAGAAGATTCCGTTCTGGGGACCTCCGTCGGGGAAGTCTACCACTAGGGGACCGGCCGACACGCACACTTCCTTCACCTTCTCCTCCGCCACTTGTCTCAGGACACTCGGCATCAACCAGGTCTCTGGACCCTCCTCACTCTCCAGTTTGGCAAACACCAGCAGCTCCTCCAGAAGGTGGATCAGATCCTCGCAGCTGAAAATCCCGCGGTGGTAGTGGCTGCTGAATCGCTTGTCCTCCAGGAAGGCCTTTGTCACGTGTCCAAACTTCTCAAACTGCTGCCAGCCTGGAGGGAGGAGAGACTCGTCTGCTGTCTGGGATGAGGTGGTGGCTGCTTTCTTGGGAGTCGTGCCGTCTGTGTTGGTGGAGGTTGGCTCTGGCTTGTCAGTGTCTGGTCCAGGAGTCTGGCCTTTGGCTGCTGCGGCTGACGTCTTGTCTTCCTCTTCCGGCTCTCGCAGCTCAAACATGAACACCACCAGCTCCGAGACCTTGTCCAGAATGACTTGTGGGTCGATGAACACCACTTCGGGGAGGATGTCGCGGAAGTAAAACATGAGGCTCCAGTTGTGGAAGAAGTCTAGGGCTTCGTTGAAGGAGTCCGCCTCCAGTCCCAGAGACTGCGCCACACGCCAGCATTCCTCGCGACTCATCACCTGCCCTCCCCACACCCTTGGCCAGGCTTCGCAGCTTCTCCTCAAAGGCGTCCCATCTCACCGGGATCTCCACTTCCTTTGCCGGGCACTGCTCCAAGATGTAGCTCCGAACCTTCTCCGCCGTCTTCCTGTCCGTGTCGTCTGGATTCAGGGCATTGATCTCGAAGATGAGTGTCTTCTTGTCCAGCTGGATGATCTGCTTCTCAAACTTTGCCGGGATCAGCTTCTTCAGTCGCTCGTTCTTGTCTGCCACCGTTTCGGGGAGACATTTGTGTGCCAGGTCGCGGTGGGTGCGAGGAAGAGCAGCTTCGAGGGCTGCCCCTTCGTTTTGGAGGTGAACGTGTTGATGGTTTGGATGAACTTCTTCAGGTTCTCTTCGTTGGTTCGGATGCAGCGGTAGGGCTTGGAGACGGCCTTGCCCCTGCGCCAGTAGCCAATCTGAGGGTGTTCGTCCAGCGACTGTGACAGGTCCATCACCAACACACAGGCCGAGGTCTCGCCAAGGAACACGGCCATGGCTTCCATGAACTCAGGCTGTCCTCCGCTGTCCACGACGTACACCACTGTCTCGTCCAGGAGCGTCTCGTGAGAGTCGCTGGGCATGTTGATGAGGGAGATGTACTCTTGGTCCTCCTCAGATGACTGCAGCAGGGACTCCAGTGTCACCTCTGCTGGGGCTGCTCTGGACGACCTGTCAGGAACGGCTGTTGATGTGTTTGTGGTGGGACTGCCAGTGGTTTTCACTGGCTGTGTGGCTGTGGATGACTGCTGGGCTGAAGACGAGGGCTGGGCTGGGGAAGACGGAGCAGGTGTGGGGAGGGACGCTGGGTCTTTGCTGGTGAGAGAGGCTTGGCCTAGTCGCTGGGCCCGCTCTCGCAGGAGGCTGGCAATGTATTTCTTCTTTCCTCCGGTTCCTCTTCTTCCAGTGGACCTTGTCATGGACGACGACCACCTCTGTTTGGACGGGTCTCGTCAGGAGTGGTGTGCTGGTGGTGCGCTGGTTCTTCTGCCAGTGGCTCCTCCCCAATCACTGTCTGTAGAGACGTTGATTTCTCCCACTGCCAGCAATCCCCACCATCACCAGTTTAGTCAGTTTTCGTTTGGTGACTGCCTCGCTTCATTTCTTCTGGTAGATCTTCTTGGCACGTCTTCTTCCTGGTGGTTATAGAAAGGCAAACATGTACACGTATAGTAAAGGTGTGTAAAGGTGTCAATAACTTCACTAACTTCACTTCACTAGATACTGATTCCAGGTAACTACGTACAACGCATAGGAAATGGAGGGCCCCTGCATTGTGGCAAAGTTAGGCTGCTGGCATAAGTTTTTTAACGTACATGTCTATATAGTTGCCAGAATCTCGACCGCCTTTGTAGATCTTGTGTTGTTTGCATGTACATTTGTCTGTCAAAGGTACTAGTAAACCTGAGCTTCGCGGTCTGTAAATTTAGTTCTGACCTCACTACACTAGATTTACACATAACTATTGCATGCATAGATGCATGGTGTTAACATTAAAGCAAAGATAGAGGGCAAAAGTTGGTACAAGTGGAGAGAGAGAAGATGAGAGAGAAGCGCCACTCAGAATAGGGACTGGACTCTCTCAAGAACATGGTGATACTCTCCATATCAAGCCAGGTCTGGGTAGAGGCATCTGACACATGTCTCCATGTCATGGTGAGGATGTTCAGTGGAAATCACTCTGACAGTTCTGCTTCCTCTCCTTATGAGACCTTATCTTATAACGGATGGACTTTGGCACATCATCCATCCACCAAGTCCCCCCACAATCTGTCAGGTAATGAGTCCAGAGCTGACGTCAGTGGAGAGAGTGAGGCTGATATCTGTGAGGATCAGAGGAGACCCTTGCATACAACATTCACACTGACATGACCAGTCAACCAATTTCTTGTCACATCCCTACACCACCTACTATATACTGTAGTATGTAACGTCAGTGTCATGAATAGTGTCCAGGATGAAAATTCAGAGAGAGTGGGTGGTTCTTACACATCTCGGCTATTACAGCAGCATCCACTTTACAAATTATGGCTTACCGCCATACTCAATGTATGTACACATGGCAGAGTATTACCGTACTGTACTGCACATGTACATCTCATACGACATGTGTGTGTGGTAGGATATGTCTGACAGTCTCTCCAGGAGACGTGTGCTCCTCATGAACATAACACACCAGCTATCCTCCCCCACGACACACCAGTGTACAGTCTGGAGGCAGTACTGCAGACCAGCACTCTCTTCTCTTCTTCACTTGAGTATGATCTACTGTGACTGATCTGATTTCCACATGACCGAGGACAGGAACACCAAGAAACTCAGTAGCCCACCCTCTGACCCAAAACCCCATACCGTCTCACAGTAGCACAGCACGTGCTACAGAGTGTAGAGTGAGGCTGTCATCTGAGGGAGGAGGGGCAGGAGAGTGACAGTAACAATCACAAAATGACTATCATCTCACCAGTCTACAGACTGACTGGCTATGATACCACCTGTTCCCCATCATTGTAGGTACATGTAAGTAACAAACCATTGTTGCAGGTCTGAAAGGAATCTGTGTGTCAGTACCATAAGGGATGAAATTTGCAGATTTCAGACAATATTTCTCCACTGCACAGTCTGTTTAATGATGTAAGCACGTGAATGTAGCATAAGACACCGATATGTATGTAGGTAGTAGAAACTTTGATTGAAAACAGTGGTCAATGGTAACAGGCTCTTTGGGGTGCCTGAGCTCTGCGTGCGTGTGAATGCACTGCCAGTACATTGGAGGTAGTGAGGGGAACACCTGCCATGGAGTACACACATGTAGTGATGTATAGCATCCGTATATACTCTACGTAAGAACCACATGACAAAAACGCGTGTTCCATACATGCCAATGCTCATAAGCGTTGTATTGGAAGTATGCATAGTAAGCGATATGGTTTACTAAAGAGAGAGGGAAGTCTGAGGACATGGGCTGGTACTCGCCCTCGTGCCCACGTCCCTGCAAAACACCGTTACCAAGTCTCAAGACAAACAGGCTATCGAAAAGTGCTCCTATATACAAGAAACCGTTGTAGAAACGGTATGATCGACACAAAGCACAAGTTCTTAGAGGATTTTCTTCACGGAATTCTACAAAGGTATGTGTGGAGGAGCTAGGCAACAACAATTTGGTGCGTGGCTTGGTCTAATGCTATCCACTGTCTACTGCTCATAGCTTGCTGTATTTGTGCAGCAATTGGAACATTTGAATAG
>CASHTH010002700.1:0-79194 GCA_030341885.1 Geodia barretti | reverse complement strand
GGGGGACAAGGGGGGAAAAGGGGGAAAAAAAGGGGGAAAAATTTTAAAAGCCCTCCCAAACGGTGAAACCGGTGGGGGAAAGGAAAATTTTAATAAAACCACCAACCTTCCTAACTACTGCTACTACTGCTTGCTGCTGCCTTGTGTGGTGGTGTTTGTTTTGGTGTCAGCTTGTTATGCAGTCCAATTTGGGAACGGACAATGGTTTCGGGTACTTCGTTTGCTTCACCTTCACACCAACAACCTATCAGAAAATTCGAGGAAAATGCCATCAAAATTTAAAAAAAAAAATCGGTAATCAAAGCCCCCTTTCTTGCAGTACAACCGTTGCAATCGGGCTGTGGCCCACTTTATAACTTGGTCCGCAATGAAGTTTTAAATGACCGGTGAAAAAAAGGAAAAAAAAGTGGTGCATGTTGGGATTAAAACCCTGCTACGCTCACAATATGAATGGGGAGGAAGACAGTTAGGCAGTTGCTATTGGAGGACTCACCCATGACATGCAGTGGCTGGGAGAAGGTTGGGTCCGCTGGCAAGAGAAGAAGACACCAAGACTCCCCCAAGCTTCACTCTATTCCTGGTAGTAGATGTCGTTGGGCACTTGATACACCCGGCAGCTCCTGCAATTAACGAAGGCGTGTCCCTGTTATAATTTGAGGAGCCCTTTCTCTAATGCCAGCTATGTAGCTTCTGCTTTAAGACTTGCTAATGCCGTGCTATGTACAGGGTAATGGCAAATTTTCATTTGGGACATGGTTCTAACACAGTAGCAATGCTGGTATCAACATGCAGAGAAAAGGTCAGCAGTAGAATGTTTACTCATGGACCGTACTATGTGGAACGCTCAAGACCACTCACTGAATGTACAAACCCACCCAGTAATGTTTATAGACCCACTTCGTATCCTGGTGCAGTACGAATGGCGGTGACGACAGAGAGGGCCACGATGTGCTGGAGGAGGGAGAGGTGAGCGAGGAGGCGTGACTGAGGTCTCAGTGCTAGTGGGCATGAGAACATCATACAACCCTTGGGAGACAGCCAGGCATTGTCGTGCCTCCCTGTACATACATAGCACAACATTAGCAAGGTCATACAGTTCTTTAATGCAAGCACGGGTAGCTGTGTTGCTTGCCTTGTTGAAAGCAAATAGGTCATCATGCAGTGTAGGTTTTTTTGTATGGGAAGTGGTGGGTGAGGCATAGACATAACAAGTTTCGCATCTCTGTCATACACATTCACTAGAGAGTTGCTCTACTGACAAATAGCTAAGTTCAGTGTCTTGTTACTGAAACAGACACATTTTTGCACTGGGCCCTATTGTTTAGCTCTATCTGCATTTCTACATTTATCCCTTATATATAGTGCAAACCATACTGCATTGAGGGTGGAAATCTACCCATCCACGCAAGCATTGCTAAAGTCCCACCAGTGGTCCTGTCGCAATAGCAACCAGTTTATTTACCTCTTCCCTGGGTCTGCTGACCAGCCACACAAACCACACCCATCTCTGGTCTCAGAGCCCGAGTGAACACCAAGTTCCCCGTGAGCATAGTCTGCGTGGACCCAATCACTGGGGTATAAAGCAGGGTCCTCCCCATGTGTCCCGTATGGAGTAGCCTCTTGTACTGAGCAATATCAAATCCCAGTTCCTCTAGGTCTCCCTGTAGTGGTCTGGTGAGTAGGACTATCTTGTTGGGGGCAGGGGTGGGTGGAGGATCGACCGACGAGCCTTCAATGGCAGGGTCACTCGTCATTAGTTCAATATCCACTCCATTGCCTTTCACCACCCCTTCCTTCACTAGTGGAGCCATCACAGAATGAAACTGCGCCCTCAACTGTACAGGTGAAGCAAAATTAATTTTGAATGTCCCACTCTTCATCAAAGTATATACAGTGCAGGTAACCGAAGGCTAACCAGCCTACTATGCCACATGTAAAATGGTAGGGGTTCATACAGCACAAGACAAAGGCAAACCTTAAACGACTATGCATATGGGACAGATATATATACCTGGTCAGAACACACAAGATAGGAGAGTGTTGGAGTAACACTCTCTCCTTTGGAGCACTCCATCCCAATCTCCCTCAGAACGGACTGAAATAAACTCAAGACATTTTGGGCATCATTTTTGAGAGCCACTAGCTGAGAGACGCCGACGGTGGAGTCTTCAGAACTGGGAGTTGATAGAAGATCCACGAGAGAGAGAACAACTTGCCCAGAACCTCCCTCAAACTGCAGCTGCTGAATGCAATCCACAACTACTGAGGTTTCAACATTTTCTCCTCCTCGTTCTCCACTTCCGCCCCAATTCACCTCTCCTCCTCTTCCTCCATCCCCTCCTCCATTCACATCTCCTCCTTCACCTCCTCCTCCTCCTTCTTTTCCTTGTGTACCCTCTCCTCGTTCAGCCGTACCATTCTTGCATGGTCCAGCGACACTCAGACTCACCTCTCTCATTATAGCCAGGGCTCTTGAAGTCTTCTGCTGCGGAAGTGTAGAAAGAGCATCTGGAAAATTCTCCACGCGGGGTGCACAGGTTCGAGCAACTATCCATTCATTGGGTTTAATCTGTGGGGTGGCCCCTGTAATCTCAACCAGTCTGGACCGTTGGAAGTTCTCCGGCAGTTGAAACCCAAACGCAGCGTTCGTCGTATCGTGCGTGCTCAGCAGCGTCCCACCGTTCTTGACGTAAGACTCGAGCTCCCGCAGCACCTCGGACCCGTCCGGTAGCTGCAGACCGGACGGAACGACCAGGAGCCTGCAGTTGTCTCTCCACGGAACTCGACCGGCGTCTTCAAGCGGTAGCGGGTAAACCACGTAGCGCTGTGAGTCGAGAGACGAGATCAGGCACTCCCTGACGGCGGAGAAAAAGGATTTGTTTTGTTGGGAACCCTCGCCTTTCTGGGCGCCACACAGGACGAGGACGTTGGGAGGTTTAGTGCTGATTCCACGACTCATAGTCAGCTTTCGCAGGGGGCTGCGGGTACAAGAAGAAGCGGCTACAAGAACACCAAGAACACGCCTAAATGCAACCTGCATTTGTTGGGCATGGCATGCCGGCAAGACATGAGATTTTATGCGCATGCGCGTAACGGGTTAAACTAGGGGGTGGAGTTGCCTAGAGTGCCTGGCGTCTTTTCTATGGTCTTTTCTATGGTCTTTTCCGTGTAGAGATCCCATGGAGGACGATAGGAAACCGAGGCCGAGGGCCAACAGGTACACACGTGAACTAATGCTCGATTGCGCTGCGTAATGTGCCAGTGGGTGTCGTGCGTGCTGCGCATGGGTGATTTTTGGGATATCCGATATTTGCTTGTTGTCACTCCAGCACGGCTGGTGAATCCCTCTACCAGTCACTAGGTGTTCCGAAGGGCGCAACTGAGGAGGAGATAAAGAAAGCCTACAAGAAGGTCTGTGCTGCATTAGTTGTACCGCTGTCACTCGTGAAAGTACGTAGCTACTACACCTGATGTCTGTTCTCCTCAGTTGGCATTGAAGTGGCATCCAGATAAGAACAGAGAGAATCCGGATGCAGAAGAGATTGTGAGCTGCGTTTTGTTTGTGTAGTGTCACCTGGATGTACTGTATTCCTTGTTCCTCTGGTATCTTTCCAATGCATGTTCACCTTTCAGTCACGCTCACTTTGCAACACAGAAAAAGCTTACCAAAGTCCCTGGTCTAGACCATTAATAAAACTGTACCATACTAATGTGCGTAGTGTACAGTGGTAAGCCGGAAGCGTCATTCGACGTGTTAAAGTGTAGTCCAACAAACTTAACACCAACAATCTTGGTAAGGGGAGGGCTGAAGCAAACGCCCTTGCTCGCTTGCTTATGTACAACTGTTACATCAAACCAGGCTGGTGTGTCGCCTGCTCGTGCATCCACCTATATCTTACCATCCACAACCTACTCCATTTCACTACCCACTCTTCATCTGTAAAGACTGAGACACTATATACGCATGTGTACCCTATATATCCCATAAATAAAATGGTATAAGTAACATAGAGAGCCCACGTGGGGCCAGTCTAGCACTAGCCAAGTCTAATGGCAGCTGTAACGCATCGAATGTGCTGAGACTCGTAAGAAAGAGAACAAGATCCTAGCTGGTATAGCCATGGGCGATGCAAGCGCTACTGGCGAGGTACCGGAGGTGACACATCATTCTTTCTCACCCTCCCACCTTCTCAATTGCCCACCCACCCTCCTATCACACCATTTTACCTAACCCCCTCCCATCTCACACACCCACCCTCAATCTTACCCTCCCACCTACACGGTGGAACTCCTCTCTAAGGAACCCTTGAAATGAAAAGCACTGAAGTGCAAACCCTCGGCGCACTGTGACGCGCACGCGTAAGTAAATGCATGCGCCGTAACACTAATTGATGGGCTGGGTTTAGTTTTAGCTGTTACTCGTGGTCTCTCTTGCCAGCTCGCGCAGAGTCTGACGCAGGCTAACTACACTACTAGATAGCATGCGAGAGGCGATACACGCCCTGCCTTGCTTCTTCTGGTGCCTCCGAGGTACGCAGAGCACGCGGATCGATCATGCCGTAGTAAGCCGTTGTGTATTTGTATATTGGCTTTTTCGCGCTCTAGCTTTGCAACAGAGTGTTTTCAGAGAAAACTGTTCGAAATTTCTGACCTTCATTGCCCGTTCAGTAGATGGCATCCTTTGTGAAACGAACGAACACTCGCGAAGTGAGATGACGAGTAACAGACAGACAGACACACAAACCCAACTAACTACCTTAACCCTCGCTGCGCATGCGCGCCGAGGGTTAATGAGGACACCTCTCTAATAAGGACACCATTTCTTTAGTTCTTGCAAGCAATTTAACCCATGAATTGACACAATTATGGTTCTTTTCATTGGTGTCTGGATTAGAGAGGTTCTACTGTGATTATTACATCTACACACTATTTTACCCATCGCCCTCCCATCTCACACACCCACCCTCAATCTTACCCTCCCATCATACACACCCACCTTCAATCTTACCCTCTCACACACCCACCCTCAATCTTACCCTCCCATCATACACACCCACCTTCAATCTTACCCTCTCACACACCCACCCTCAATCTTACCCTCCCACCTACACGGTGGAACTCCTCTCTTGAAATGAGGACACCTCTCTAATAAGGACACCATTTCTTTATTTCTTGCAAGCAATTAACCATGAATTGACACAATAAGGGGGGGGGGGGCGATTTTTCATTGGTGTCTGGACTAGAGAGGTTCTATGGTGATTATTACACCTATCCACGCACAGTTCAAGGAGGTCAACAATGCCAAGACCATTCTCCTGAACGAGAAGAAGCGGAGGATCTACGACCAATATGGCTCCATGGGTCTCAAACTGGCAGAGCAAGTGGGAGAGGACAACCTAGACCTCTACATGTGTCTGGACAGCAAACTCATGAAGGTATGTAAAACAAATACTGTGTATGGGGATGCATCAGTATGTCTCTCCCCTTCTCTCCCTCCTCGATCCCTCAGTGCTGTTGCATCACGTCGTTCTTCCTGACCTGCTGCTGTTTCTTCTGCTTCTGTTGTTACTGTTTCTGCTGCTGTTGCTGCTGCGGTCTGGGCAGGCCAAAGGAGGAGGACGGTATCTACGGTATGTCGAGAAAAGTGAAATGTACTATATAGCAAATAAACAAACAACAACTGTTATTACGCGTATACTGTAGGTTGAATCTCGAAAACAGTGCAGTAAATTGCAGGGTTTACTCGGCCTACATATATACAGTTATAACTAATGAGGAGGTGGAATTTTTTGGAAATGAAATTCGTGCAGCAGCTTGCATACGTAGAGTTCCCCATTGTCTTGGATTGTGTCTGAGGAACTATAGGGTGTAGCTGGGGGCAGAGGTGAGTGTTGGAGGGTGTATTGGGGGTTAGTAAGAGAGAGACACTGAGCAATTGCATTATTGTGTAGCCTACCATGTGCCAACAGTCGAGAGGATCTAAGAGTCCAATCATACAATGTAGCTTTGTAGTCAGTCTCGACCAAAATGTCGTCCAAGTCACTGGAGCACATGATAGAGAGTAGGGTGAGTGAGTACTACATAGGTATTGCTGCATGAGCAGCAGGCGTGTTCTCTGGGCGGAGTGTTGAGTATGGCTTATAGTCAGTCTCGACCAAAATGTCGTCCAAGTCACCGGAGCACATGATAGACAGTAGGGTGATAGAGAGTACAGTGAGTGAGTACTATAATATACACATAATTATATTGCTGCATGAGCAGCAGGCATGTTCTTTGGGGGGGGGGAGCGTTGAGTACGGCTCCACTCATTTTCTCCTCGTGCATGGTCTATGGCCCTTGTACTAGTGCTGCCTGGTGTTGGTGTGTTTTATATAGGGAGCCCTATAATATGTCGTCTGTTTTACTTCTTTGTTTATATGTTAGGTGTGACCTGTTAGTTTTATATGTGTAGTTGACTTTGTTTGCTTTGCCTTGCCTTTCTACCTTGTTACCAAGTTGCCCTGGTATATACCTCAGTTGGTAGAGCACCTAGACTGTCGTGGGATCGAATCCCACCCAGGGCAGCTCTTCTTCTTTTCTTTGAAAGAAAGAGCTGTCCTGGGGTGTAGTTGACTTTGTTTGCCCTGCCTGCCTTTCTACCTTGTTACCAAGTTGCCCTGGTATATACCTCAGTTGGTAGAGCACCTAGACTGTCGTGGGATCGAATCCCACCCAGGGCAGCTCTTCTTCTTTCTTTGAAAAGAAAGAGCTGTCCTGGGTGTAGTTGACTTTGTTTGCCCTGCCTTGCCTGTTCTACCCTTGTTACCAAGTTGCCCTGGTATATACCTCAGTTGGTAGAGCACCTAGACTGTCGTGGGATCGAATCCCACCCAGGGCAGCTCTTCTTCTTTTCTTTGAAAAGAAAGAGCTGTCCTGGGTGTAGTTGACTTTGTTTGCTTTGCCTTGCCTTTCTACCTTGTTACCAAGTTGCCCTGGTATATACCTCAGTTGGTAGAGCACCTAGACTGTCGTGGGATCGAATCCCACCCAGGGCAGCTCTTCTTCTTTTCTTTGAAAAGAAAGAGCTGTCCTGGGTGTAGTTGACTTTGTTTGCCCTGCCTTGCCTTTCTACCTTGTTACCAAGTTGCCCTGGTATATACCTCAGTTGGTAGAGCACCTAGACTGTCGTGGGATCGAATCCCACCCAGGGCAGCTCTTCTTCTTTTCTTTGAAAGAAAGAGCTGTCCTGGGTGTAGTTGACTTTGTTTGCCCTGCCTTGCCTTTCTACCTTGTTACCAAGTTGCCCTGGTATATACCTCAGTTGGTAGAGCACCTAGACTGTCGTGGGATCGAATCCCACCCAGGGCAGCTCTTCTTCTTTTCTTTGAAAAGAAAGAGCTGTCCTGGGTGTAGTTGACTTTGTTTGCCCTGCCTTGCCTTTCTACCTTGTTACCAAGTTGCCTGGTATATACCTCAGTTGGTAGAGCACCTAGACTGTCGTGGGATCGAATCCCACCCAGGGCAGCTCTTCTTCTTTCTTTGAAAAGAAAGAGCTGTCCTGGGTGTAGTTGACTTGTTTGCCCTGCCTTGCCTTTCTACCTTGTTACCAAGTTGCCCTGGTATATACCTCAGTTGGTAGAGCACCTAGACTGTCGTGGGATCGAATCCCACCCAGGGCAGCTCTTCTTCTTTTCTTTGAAAAGAAAGAGCTGTCCTGGGTGTAGTTGACTTTGTTTGCCCTGCCTTGCCTTTCTACCTTGTTACCAAGTTGCCCTGGTATATACCTCAGTTGGTAGAGCACCTAGACTGTCGTGGGATCGAATCCCACCCAGGGCAGCTCTTCTTCTTTTCTTTGAAAAGAAAGAGCTGTCCTGGGTGTAGTTGACTTTGTTTGCCTTGCCTTGCCTTTCTACCTTGTTACCAAGTTGCCCTGGTATATACCTCAGTTGGTAGAGCACCTAGACTGTCGTGGGATCGAATCCCACCCAGGGCAGCTCTTCTTCTTTTCTTTGAAAAGAAAGAGCTGTCCTGGGTGTAGTTGACTTTATTTTGCCCTGCCTTGCCTTTCTACCTTGTTACCAAGTTGTTGAGACATGTATGACACACATTAGTAACAATCTTTATTCTCTCTCCTCCCTCCTTCCCGTGGTATATACAGTGGACCCAGAGGACCTGCTGGAGGTGGACGAGGAGGAGATAATCCAGACCCAGCCCACCGCAGACTACCACAGTATAGAGTCAGACAAACAGCTCATTCCCCTCTCCTGAGTCTCACTGGAACTACTACTATAATATACGCTAGTGGAATTTCCGTGAACCTATGTATATGTACTTGGGCAGGTGGTGTTGTGTCTAGGATCTATGAATTATGTTTTAACCCTCTACATTAAGGTTTTGAGAAAGCTTACTGCCTGTGCACAAGACTCTCCTGCAAAATTTATAAATGCACTCAATCCTGTACGTCAGAAATTTTCACTTTCCTATATAATATCCTAGCTAGTACATTTTCCACCTCCAAAGAGAGAACAACTTCCAATTAGGACCAAATGCCTGTCCAAATATGTCTATTATTCAGAGGTTCCACTATTAATGAAACAATATCACTTGAGAGCACTTTGTCACAGTTTTTCCCTCTACGGCAAGTAAATGGTTTCTGTATAATTATAGCGCATGGCACGTGTGTTGCTGGAGCAAAATTGATTGTGAATACATGCAGTTCAAATCACTACCAGTAACTGGCACAGCTTGATGATTTATATATTATATAGCCTTGTGAAAAAGAATAATGATAAAGTGAGAAAGGAAATGGAGACAAATGAAGAAACAAGGAGAGATAAGTTAAAACAAAGAGAGCGATAATAATGATGATGATGATGAAATGACAGGGGCGTCAATACAGCAAGAGTGACAGACTAATTGCCATGACGACCATCCCCAGGCCGAGGAATACGGGGACAATCAGTCCGGACTTCTTGTCAAATCTGAGAGCTGTGGGTAGGAGTTCCTTGAGAGAGATGTACACCATCATGCCGGCGATGGCTCCGAATGAGACTCCATACAGCAGAGGACCGAAGACGTCCCTGAGGATCAGCCAGCCCAGTAGAGCTCCTGAGGGAGAGGGAAGGGGAGGGAAGTGAGGGGGAGAAGGAGAAGGAGGAGAAAGGGAGGAAGCAATTGGGAGGAAGGGAGGAAGAGGAAGGGCAAGAGAAAGACGGCGTATTTAGTGGAAGTATATATGCCATCAAAGACTGTGCATAGCTCGAAAACGGATGGTCACCTCAAAAGGTAATACGACATAGGTCTATCGCACAGGAATACATGATTAAGCATTACACAATACCCATTCTGGGTGAAGATTTTATTGAAAAGATGGAGGGCCTGTTAAAGGCTCTTGTCAGTCTTGTGGCTGCTTGTGACACTCTGGAAAGGTAATGGTGTAATCACATGCACATGCTTGCTTGCATGGAAATGCGTCAAGTTGAAACAAATTTTGGAACACCCAAACTGTGGCCGGATTTTGAAGCTATATACTAACATATGTGGGAAAACAGTGTGACTAGTAGCTGAGAGTTAAAATGTAGGTCGGTTAGTTATCAAGCTGATCTACTATATACATAACTTTCAGACAGACACAAAGTGGAGGAAGTGGCAGGATGAATTATGCAGCGAGTATATACCTGTATTATAGTAATCTGCAAAATAAATTGCATCCCAATCACATCACATCACAACAATTAATTACTGTCCATGCACACTGTCCAAGAGTACAGCACACACACGCACACGCACACACACACACGCACACACGCACGCACACACGCACACACACACACACACACGCACACACGCACACACACACACGCACACGCACACACACACACACACCTAAAGGCTCTGATATCCCAGAGAGGAATGCCCACAGGAAGCCCCTGACCCTGCTCCCAGTGGCGTAGTAGACTGGCATGGCCACGCACACTCCCTCGGGGATGTTGTGCAGAGCAATGGCGATGGCCAGCGCTCCTCCGAATGCCGGTGAGGCGAGAGTCGCAACAAACGTCGCCAGACCCTCCGGGACGTTGTGGATACCGATGGCCAGCCCCGTGAGTGCACCCATTCTCTTGAGGCTCTTCTTGTCGGGCGACATCACCTCAGTCACGTCCCGGAACTCCTCTGGACCCAGCGGGACAAAATCCTACAGGAGTGGAGAGACATACCGAGTCAATGAATCACGGGGTGGTATATACGCTCCCACTCGCCAATTATACTTATATCCATACAGGAAACTAGCAGAGACCCACATCGTCAGTCATCTCTTGGTAAGAGTTTCTTCTTCCGCGGCCTTTTCTCTTTGCCTGGACCACCACTCCACTGTCGTCATCTGGATCTGCAGGCTGGGGGAGGGGTAGGAGGGGCAACCCACCAGTTTGAAACATTAAACACTGGTCGATATACTACAACGAATGGACGCATTTTTGCTGAGCAATCACTAGCAGTTGAATTATTTAGAATGACGCTCAATTTGTCACCCTCACTCAATTCCCACATTCAGACAACTACATAGGCTTGCTTTGCTCACCCATTACTCTAGATTCAAGAGTTACGTACAGTATCAACAACAGGACTGCTGTAAGATACTACACAGGACAAAAAAACGGCACATTCAGACAAGTAGGCTGGCCTTCCTCGCCAACAGCGTGAACCTGGGGCAAGTATTATTACGGTGCTGAATGTTTCTGGCAGCAAAGTAGCGAATGCAACACATTCTTGGCGAGAAAAGCGAGCTTTGAACCGCAGCCCATGATGTTCATGCACGCACCGTGTTGTTGCACAGAGTCAGTCCACGTTTGGAAAAACTGTGTAGTTTAGACAACTAGGTAGGCTCGCTTCGCTTGCCAATGGGGATTGCAATGCTATATAATTGGCCTGGCATACCGAGCAGAGCATGCTAAATTGTGGTTGACTTGTTTGCCTTGACTTTCTACCTCGTTACCAAGTTGTTGAAACATGCAGTACTCTGTCTGCCAACAGGGAACAGAGCCTGTGCACCTGGTCTCATACGGTTCAAAGGATGCAACTCCCCAATTTGCAACAGAATGACCTAATCAGACACTTCCTTAGTCTGTTCCATATAATTATACTGCCCACAGAGAACACAAAAGGGCTAATAATGCACTTGCTCCTTGGCTAACCACAGCTGACAGAGTGAGGGGTGAGGAATACAGAGTAGGACAGTAACACACCCGTGCCGACTTGTTTCTACTTTCTACACTTTAGTGCGCACTCGCGCGTGAAAAATGTCTGTGCTAACTATCGTAGCGACGACGGCGTCGTTCCTCGCGCAATCCCTGTATGCGTAAAAACAATTGCCACGTCGATTGGAGTACGTACTAAATAAGTAAGGCATCTCGTCCGTTGAAATCTATGTGCGTTAGAAGTGTTCGGGCCCTTCATCACGTAGCGTCTTCACAGCACTCAGAACACTACAACGCAACGGCCCTCGGCTTCTAACGCGCGTACATTTCGTGGACACGCTCCGTAACTAAAAGTCGTGTCCACAGCAATTAGTTTTTAACTCCATTAAATCTTCTCACCTCCACGCAGACCCGAGAGGCCGAGTCTCCGACAACTTTAACCCCGTTCTCCCCAACCACGCCCACGGCCGCGGTACAGACGGAAGCGGACTCGGGAATGACGGCGTTCATTCTCAGGAGACTGCTGTTGGAGAAGAGTTCGTTGACGCTGGCCGTGGCTATGATGTTGTTGGTGTTCTCCGACATGGCGTTTGAGACGAGGGAGATGGAGACCCCGTCACTTGCTGGGAGAGGGAAGGAAGAGAGAAGAGGGAGGGGAGGGAAGGAAGAGAGAAAGAGGGAGGGAGAGGGAAGTAAGAGAGAAGAGGGGGGAGGAGGGGAAGGAAAGAGAAGAGGGAGGAGGAGGGGAAGGAAGGAGGGGAAATAAAAGTACTGAGTCATAACCCATCGAAACACAGAGTGGTTGCACACTCATGCTGGTGCAACATGATCTGCTGGTGCAACATGATCTGCAACTAAGCCATCTGGGTACATGTAGGTCTGGTAGGCTTTAGGCATGAAAGTTGGTCCTGAAGATGTCATACTGCAAAAACTATACCTCCTGACCAACCAAGGTTCATGGACGACAGATACACGAAGCATTCACTAGCTGTTTTGTGATCTGATGGAAGACTTCCGATTTCGAGATCAATGAAAACTTGTCAGTAGTTACTGCACGCAATGATGAGTGGGTGGAGTCTGACCCACTATTCTTCTTGATTATAGGGTCTCCATGCAAAACAGCAGATCAATAACGAATTCACCAACACTGTGTGAAAACCTTTACTGCCACTGCATGTATGGCACCTGAATAGTCACAACCTGTTCTCACTCGGCATATTATTTTTGCAACACTGCACATCAGAAACTATTTGCGCAAAGCAACGGGCCTTTGGACGCATGCCATTGCAACCACAGTCTCCCCCAGTGTAGGCAGATCTACCTACACATATATCAACTACACACTTTACTACCCAGCTAATGGACAGTTTACAACCCAAATCAGGAAATGTTCTACCCAACCCCTGAATCAGGCCACCACAAGTTGTGACACTTTGACAGGACTTTACTAGTTACTATAATAGCTGAATCCTTAGTAACCCCAATCAGGACACTTACTACCAATCTGGACTTATATGGACACTTTACAGGTAGACCTTTGACTGGGGTATACCTTGACTGGGGACAATCCAATCTCACAAATCTAGTGGTTTTAGATACCTCACTCCCCACCCTGTCTGGTTCACATACCTCCCTATACCCCCCTATACCCCATAGTACTCACATACCCCATAGTACTCACATACCTTGCCACAAGCAGACTAGACACACACCACTATCCACCTCATTCCCTTTCTCCAGTGGCTTGTGGCTATCTTGTATCTAGGTTGAGACTAGTGTGGTAATTATACTGCCATACCAGTTAGAGTCTGAGAGTGCTGGACGCTGGAATTCTCGTCTTCAGCAGGAGCTATAGTCTTCACCTCCGTCTCCATGACAGCTTCCAATACAGCCACCTCTTTCATTTCCGCGCCCTCTGCCTCCAGAGCTGCATCGCAGCCCTCCTCCAGGCTCTGAGCTGTGGGTGTGGTCGAGTTGCTAGAGCTGCTCTCCGCGGATCCGTTGCGGTTGTCGTGTGGCGGGAGAATCAGAGCGCTTGCGTCGAGACTGTCTGTGTCGAACTCAATCCCGTTTACCGCCTGAAGTCTCACTTTCCCCCTCGTGGTCCCTCTCCTCCGACAGCCTTCCTCTATCGAAATCCGCTCCTCTCCTCCTCCTCCTTGTCTGTGCTGCTGGGTCTCTCCTTCCCCGACGTCCAGGGTTTCCCTGGCGGTAGAAAACTTGACGCGTTTGACAATCAATCGCCCCGTGCCGCACCCACAGTCTAGTTTCTGAAGGCTCCACACTAGAATGTCCAGTAACGCCGTAAGGAGGATCCCACCGAAGAAACACGACGTCGCCAGAGCGTCGAAGTGAGCCGGAGACACGCAACAGAAGCTGTTGAGGGACTTGGTCCGTATGTCAGTGAACGACACGTAGAGCATGACGCCGGCTGCCAGGGCCATGGCGGCCGCAAGGAACCGCGTGTTTCTCTGCTTGATGAACGGGACGAAGGGCAGGAGGGCCCCCAGCGTGGTGGCCAGACCCGCGCCGATAGTAAGACCGAAGGCAAGGCCGAGGTGTTCGTCCGAGGACTGCTCCTCACAGATGCTGGGATCCGGGCAGTTCTCGTACGCAGGGACGTCTGCCAGGCAGTGGGAGTACTCCAGGCTGGCGTTGCCCACCGTACAGTTGAGGAACTGGGTGTAATTCACCATCTTGATCGGCTGCTTCGTCTTGATCCTCTCTGGAGCTCCGTTCTTCTGCTTCGTTCGCGCATGCGCGAAGGTTCTGCCGGCCGGTTTTTGGTGGCGCGCGCATACGTCACATGTCGTAATAATTATGTGCAGCTTCTCGTCGTCTGCTGGTCTGCTTGCAAGGACAAAAGCGAGGTGCTCTCATCGAAGAACTCAAACTCGAACTTGGCAGCCACTTACACGGTATTTTGTAGATCAGCATGTCTTTCAAGGACGGGATCCCGCTACTCAAGACGCTGGACGACGAAGAGGACGGGTCGGACGACGACTTTAGCGTGGAGCTGGCCAGCGCCTCTCGCCACAAGTGGGGACGGAAGCACCTTCTCTTCGGGCTCGGGCTGGGCCTGGTCGTGTTCGTGGTCGTGGCTCTCATCGTGGCCGTTGCGGTCCCCGTCGCTCTCCTGCAGGGAGGAGGCGGTGGGAGCAAGGCGGGAGGAGGCAGCACCGATGCAAGCGAAACAAGTTCCATCTCCCCGTCTGTTACCGTGAGTCTTCTCCAGTAGCTATCATACCATCACAAGCTCCACCGGTTCGGAAGTCTGTCTGCATAGCCTAGTTTACTGCTCATATCTGTTGAATTATGGTCCTCGCTGTGTTCCTTATAATGTTGCAGGTATCCTCGTTCTCTATATCCCCCACTCCCTCCCCTTCTTCGACGTCTATATCCCCCACTCCCTCCCCTTCTTCGACGTCTATATCCCCCACTCCCTCCCCTTCCCCCAACGACCTCAACAGCTACAAGCCGACGTCCGACGACCGACAGTACGACTTTCTCGTCCTCTCCAACTCCCTACGAGTCGTCCTCATCTCCGACCCCAAATCAAACGTGTCGGCTGCGTCCATGGAGGTGGCAGCCGGTTCGTTCAGTGACCCGCCGGACGCAGAAGGCCTCGCTCACTTCTGCGAGCACATGCTCTTCCTCGGCACGGAAAAGTACCCCAACGAACACGAATACTCAAACTACCTCACCGCACACGGCGGCGGGGACAACGCCTTTACCTCCACGCAAGAGACAAACTACTATTTTACGGTCGATTCAAAGTACCTGGAAGAGTCGCTGGACCTTTTCGCCCAGTTTTTCATCTCCCCACTGTTCAAGAACAGCTCGGTGGCTGACGAGGTGCACGCCGTCAACGCAGAGCACGAGAAAAATCTTCAGTCGGACCCGTGGAAGTTGTGGCAGCTGCTCAAACACGTCTCGAACCCGCAGCACCCGTTTCACCAGTTTTCGACCGGAACTCTCTCTACGCTCAACAATTCGAATCTCCTGGACCTGCTGAAGACGTATTACAGCTCCAGTTACTCTGCTAACACAGTGAGTCAGATTGTGTATGTAAAGTTTCGTAATCTTTGTCAGCTATGTTTAATACTACTGTTAGTGAGTTACAGCAACAAGCAGTAAAGTCAATAGAGTCTCAGGCTATATATGTTTTCTCAGAAGGAAGTGTACAAGTACAGTATGTCTAGTGTCGCTGATTAATGTTTTTATGTACAGGATGTGGATGTGGTGTCAATGTTACATGTTCTAGGTTGAGTATATATGTACCCCTAATGTCACTGTGGGATACAGGATGTGGAGGTATATAGTGTGTATTAATTAATCATGGGGTTCACATTGACCCTCCCATGCAGTTGATGCAGAGCTATGTGTAGAACACGTGGGTGCAGAGCCTAGGGGCTTTATTCATAACCAGTCTTACTGATATTCATTGGCCATAGTTCACCTCTGAATCCACTCTACTACATACCAGTCATTTCACGCATGGTGTAGCTGAGTGAGTGACTAGAATACTGACTGTGGTAGGTTCGAACTCCACCCAAGGCAACCATCTTTTTCTAAAAGAGTTGTCGTGGATGTCGTTTGCTTTATGCCATTGCCCTTCGACGTTTACATGTTGTATTTTTGTTGGGGATGTGCTCTGCCTAGACTGCATAGTGTCGTGGGTTCGAATCCACCCAGGGCATCTCTTTTTCCTTAAAAATAGTTGTCCTCGGGTGTAGTTGACTTGTTTGCTTTGCCTTTGCCCTGGGACGTCTTTATTGTGTACATGGACATCCGTAGAAACGCTAAGGTGTGTCAATACCTGTTCCATGAGCGAATATACAGTGTATACAGTGGAACCTCCGAACAAGAGACACTATGGGACCAACGATTTTGTCCCTTGTAGAGAGGTTGTCCCTATCTCAGAGGTCAAATAATACACTAAAGTATTAGCATGGGGTTGAAACAAGTGTCCCTTGTAGAGAGGTCGTCCCTATGTCGGAGTTCAAATAATACACTAAAGTATTAGCATGGGGTTGAAACAAGTGTCCCTTGTAGAGAGGTCGTCCCTATCTCGGAGGTAAAATAATACACTAAAGTATTAGCATGGGGTTGAAACCCTTTGTAGAGAGGTTGTCCCTATCTCGGAGGTCAAATAGTAATACACATGGTGTTGGAAAAGTATCCTTTATAAGGTAAACTAAAAAATGCCAAGAGGGTCTCTTATCTAAAGGTCTACACTACAGAGTACATGTGAGGGACAATGTACTGAGTCTGAATGTTTCCCTAATCTTTCCCGATTGCGTTGCTCTTGCATCAGTTCCAGTGTGTGTGTTTGATAGCCCGCCTTACACACAGGAAAATAAATATACACAGCACGCACTGTCCCAACCTTGCATTTTTATGTACACATGTATACTGTACATGTCCCACTGGATGTTGACAGTCACAGAAGTCTGTAGGTTTGGCATTTCTCCCTTCCTCTTTCATTTATAGACATTACGTCATTCTCTCCCATGATAATGTACACTGTTTGTACCCAATGACGTCGTTAGCTGTGGAAGCCAGTGGGTGGAGAAACCTTGTGGGTGCATTGTTTACCCAGACAGCTTTCACTTCCTTTGTATATACTCTATGGTCTTTTGCTGACATATGGTCTTATGCTGACATAATGCTATGGAGTGTGTGCCTGGCAGTCCCCCCCTCCCATTATGAATGTCCACATTTTTGATACTCACTACAGGAATATTATAGGGCAATTGTCTTCATGTAATTGTATAACAGTATGCCACGACATGCCTGTGAGGTGAAGGTGACCATATGCATTTTTTGCAAGGTTTTTAAAAGAATTTTCATTGATCTTCACTGTTCAGTAAATGTAGTAGCCTAATTTGTTAGAGTTGTCCCTCCCTCCCCTCCTCCCTCCCTCCCTCCCTCCCTCCCTCCCTCCCTCCCCTCCCCTCCCTCCCTCACACAGATGCAACTAGTTGTCTACGGGAAGGACCCTCTCCCCACTCTGACCAGTTGGGTCGACACGTCCTTCTCCTCAGTCCCAAACCGCCACATCTCCCCACAGACCTTCGCGGCCACTCCCTTCCCACAGGAATACTCACAGAAAATGGTGTTCTACTATCCAGTCGCCGATACAAACTCCCTCTCACTCTACTGGCAGACCGCTCCCCTCGACCCTTACTATCGCAACGACGTCGTCGAATTCCTGTCCCGTTACCTCGGCTACGAGGGAGAGGGGAGCATTCTGCAGTACCTCAAGAGCGAGTCACTGGCCGTTTCTCTCTCGGCGGGGTTAGAGGTCAGCGCTGACTCCTTCTCGCTGTTTCTTGTCGGCATAGAGTTGACGGAGAAAGGTCTGGGGAGAGTGCCGGATATTGTGAAGACTGTCTTCCAGTTCATCAGGTATTGCTGTGCAAATTAATTAATAGCACTGAGTGCAAACCCTCGGCGAACGGCGCATGTGCAGTACAGCTAATCGATGTGCTGGGCTGTGCATATCAAACAAAAAACTACAAGTAGGACAACACTTTGAAAAAGGAACTGCCCTAGACTTAAACCCACGGCGCTCTGTTCTGTAGACGAGTGCTATATATACCACTGAGCTACCTGGGCAGCTCAGCAGGCTGGGCTCAAAGTCTGCGATAAAACACGAGGCAAAGGCAAACCCCTAACTCATGCTACAGAGACCTGATGCATGCTTTTCCAAGGGAGAAGGAAGGTAGTGTAGGTTATGAGGAAGAGGGAGAGGTGAAGGGAATGCAAGTTACAGAGAGAGTGAGGGGAAGAAAAGAAGGGGAAAGGAAGGGGGTGAAGTTTGGGCAGGAAACATGAGAGTGGATTGAGTTAATAGAGGGAATTACTATTGGGACTACTACCGTATGGTAATGTATGTTGAATGGAACCTTGCGCAGAAGCGATGCAGTGGGAGTAAACTTGCATTATTAACCCTCGGCACGCATGCACAGGGAGGGTTACAGTACTTGGTTTGTCTGTCAGTCAGTCTGTCTGTCGACACCTATTCTGGGACTACAGACCACGTGATGGCCCATGTATGGACTTATAACTGTCTTCCTCCCTCCCCCAGCCTCCTATCGAGCCGGTCGGAGTACTCAGATGAAGTCACTGTGGGATAGTCACGTGGCAGTGTCCCGGGTTGTCTTTGACCACAGTGAGCCCGAGCAGCCCAGCGACTACACCACGTCAGTCCATGCTTGTTTACTAGGCTGGGTTCACAATATTATGTTGCTTTGCCCCGCTGTGCCGCATTGCTGCGTTGCGATGATGGAATCTATTTCGATCTTCGCAGCACAGCGTGACAACGCAATGCAACATAATTGTGAACCTGGCCTTTGTGTGTGTGAGTGTGTGTGCCCAGTTGCTCCATTACTGTATTGTGGTAGCTTTCATTTTACGAGTTTATGTGCTAAGGCCAAGGGAACAGGGTTAGGGGTTAGAATAGTGAACGGCTGCGATTCAGGATTTTTAGCCATGCCATTTTTCAGTTATAATTTGAGGGGCAGTTAGCAAAACTGGGAAGACAAACAAGCGTAATCTATGTGTAGTTGTCTGAATTCTGTGTGTATACATTACGGTACGTCTTGTTTGTGTTTTACGTAGCTATCGTGTGTGCCTCGTGGCCACTAGTGACTCTCGCCAAAAATATGTGAATTGATTCTAGCATTATAATGATATAATACCTTACTACTCACGACATCGCAAACTTTAAAACCTTCCCCTTGACACGTACCAGTGTGTGTATACGTACGTACGTAGTTCCGAGACGTGTAGTCAAACTGTACGTTGGGAAGATTTCCCATGTAACCTACGTAACTAATATAAACCATGGAAGTTTTCATATCAAAAAACCACACCGGATATAACGCAATGTACGTACATATGTTGCACATCCATGGGTGCGGTAGGCTCCCAAGCATGTTCCACAGCGACTGTGTAGTTGTTGAGTAAACATTGTAGCATGTGTCAATCTCTGCTGTTTTTCCCCCACCTGTGTCTGCAGGCACATCTCACAGAGGATGAGATTGGTCAAAGAGGCGCCCGATTTCCTGGGGAACCCCCGTCGTTTCGCATTTAATTACTCCCTCGTTGAGTCGGTGCTAGACACTCTGACTCCGGAGAGACTCGTCCTGTTCCTCGGCACTCATCACCTCAACTTTTCTTCAAGTGGTCTCGGTCCTCCAGATGATAACCCACCCCCGGAACAAAACTCCTCCCCCATCAATTTTCCCTGGCCGGAACTGGACCAGAAGGAGCCAATATACTCCACTCCTTTCTCCAGTATCGACACCCCGCCTGAGTTGTTGGAGTACTGGGGTAGTTTGACTCCGGTCCCACAGAACTTGTCTCTACCGGGGAAGAACCATTTCATCCCGACTGACTTTGGCCTCCTCAAGCCACCTTCCAATCTCTCTGACACTCCTTCTAGGGTCTCTGTCGGTGAGCTTCTCTATTAAGGCCCTCATAGGTGCTACTGACGTCACCAACACATATGTCCTACAACAATACTAATACATTATACAATGGTCATTTAAGAGAGAATTATTAGGCCCTCATAGGTGCTACTGACGTCACCAACACATATGTCCTACAACAATACTAATACATTATACAATGGTCATTGAGAGAGAATTAGTAAGGCCCTCATAGGTGCTACTGACGTCACCAACACATATGTCCTACAACAATACTAATACATTATACAATGGTCATTTAAGAGAGAATTATTAAGGCCCTCATAGGTGCTACTGACGTCACCAACACATACATGTATGTCGTATACCAATACAATACAGAGGAACCTCCGATAAGGGATCCTCTGAGATAGGGACGACCTCTCTACAAACCCCATGCTATTACTTTAGTGTACTATTTGACCTCCGAGATAGGGACGGCCTCTCTACAAAGGACACTTGTTTCAACCCCATGCTAATACTTTAGTGTATTATTTGACCTCCGAGATAGGGATGGCCTCTCTACAAAGGACACTCGTTTCAACCCCATGCTAATACTTTAGTGTATTATTTGACCTCCGAGATAGGGACGGCCTCTCTACAAAGGACACTCGTTTCAACCCCATGCTAATACTTAGTGTATTATTTGACCTCCGAGATAGGGACGACCTCTCTACAAGGGACAAAGTCGTTGGCCCCATATAGTGTCCCTTGTTCTGAGGTTCCACTGTATTCTCAAAAGAGACGTGTCATTCTGTGTTCCAGATGCACAATACATAATTATGGCAATTATGGTAATTTATAGCTCAAGTACAGTCTGTAACTGAACTACTAACACAGTCCCCCTCCCTCTCTCCCTCCCTCCCTCCCTCCTCCAGCAAGCAAAGGGGTGTCGCTATGGTTCCTGCAAGACACCACATTCGAAACTCCTCACGTCAACATGTACTGCTCTATAACCGCTGCCAACCCAGACAGTGACTCTGTCAGATGGATTGGTGAGTCTGTAGGGAGGGGTCTTTACTATTATTATAGTGGAAGGAAAATCAAAACTGGGTGCTCAAAACGTTGATCCATTCTGCAGCGCCTGGTTGCATCTCCTCAAAAAATTGAAAGGGAATGAGAAAATATGTTGCAGACACTTTCATAATAGCATTCTTACACTTGGCCCTATTGTTTAGTTCTTACATTTATACTGCCACATTCCCATTAATGGATAAACGACTACTTTTTCAGCTTTACTTATTTTCAACTTCTTCATTTGTAATTTCCCCCCTCTCTCCCTCCCTGCCTCCCACCTCTCCTGCCTCCCTCCTTGCCCCATTCCCTCTCTCCGTTCATCCCTCTCCTCCCTCCCTCTCCCCCCTCCACCCTCCTTCCCTCCCCCCTCTCCCTCCAACCCCACCACCCCTCCAGAGCTGACAGTTCTCTATGCACAAATGGTGGTCGAGGTCCTTACCCCAGTCCTCTACCCTGCGGCGGAACTGACCTACTCCATGGGGCTCTCCGCCACACCCCAAGGACTCCAACTGACATTCTCCGGGTTCAGCGACCCCAACATCATGACGAGATACATTGGCAACACTGTCCTAAGTTAGTCTCCCATAGTTACCAATGTTTCTTGCGAATTACATGTTGTATACCGAAATCACCTAGAAAAAGGTACGAGCATTCGTGTATGTTTCTGGATACTGACATTCCTGTAGAGGGGAACTCATTTTTAAGGGGGTTAGGTGCTCAAAAATTCCCTTGCTCGGCACTCTTGGCTTGTACATAATGGAACAAATGCAACACATTTTCGAATGTTAGAGAGTCTATAGTGTGACCTTTGAGACATGCTTTAGAGCAAGATAGGGGAAGGAACAAAGGTTGGAGTGAGATATATAGGCAGGAAGAGAAAAGGTTTGAAACGAGATAGGATAAGAAAAAGGTTGGAGTGAGATTGACCCAAAGAAGAAAGGTTGAAACGAGATATTGGAGGATAGGATAGTGAGAGATGCAGTTTGGAGCGAGGTATATATAAGGAGGGGATAAGAATGAAAGCAGAGTGAAAAACGCCATGGTCAGATTGAAAGTGAAAGTTTGGAGCGAGATAGAGCGGGAAAAGAAAAGGTTGGAGCCTATGGGTTGTTGTTGCCACATATGAAAGCTGTCCATCCCTCCCTCCCCTCCCCTCCCTCTCTCTCTTTCTATTATCCAGAGATGAAGGATTATGATGCACTGGTAAAGGTGTTTGACATTGTTCGGGAGAAGAGGCGGGATTTCCTGGAGAACTACAAGTACAGCAACCTTCCTTACCGCTACATCTACAACTACATCCAACAGTAAGTCAGTTTAGTCTGAATCCTGTGTGCAGTGGGACCTCTGATTAGGGACCCTCCGAGATAGGGACAACCTCTCTACAAAGGACACTTGTTTCAACCCCATGCTAATACTTTAGTGTATTATTTGACCTCCGAGATAGGGACGACCTCTCTACAAAGGACACTTGTTTCAGCCCCATGCTAATACTTTAGTGTATTATTTGACATCCGAGATAGGGACGACCTCTCTACAAGGGATAATACCGAAAGCCCCATAGTGTCCCTTGTTCGGAGGTTCCACTGTAGCCACTTCCACACATGCTTTGCAAGCTTTCTGAATAGATACAGTGGAACCCCTCTAATCCAGACACCAATAAATCAGCATATTTCAGGGGCTAACCCCGAAAGACTGGTTTTTGGGGGAAAGATTATAAAGAGAGGTGTTCAGGGGTGTCCTTAGAGAGGGGTTCCACTGTATATTATGAAACCCGGTACATTGGCTTCATTCGTGGTGTGCACTATTCAGAGTGGTAATGGAGCGACCGTACTGGAAGCTGGAGGAGGAGCTGGCTGTAGTGAATGATGTCAATATTACAGCCGATGATGTCATACAGCACGCGGTGAAGCTATTCACAGATGCCTCCTTCCTGTGTTTTGCACACGGGAACATTAATCAGGAGTTGGTAAGTGTATGTTAATTCACGTGCTTACAACTTAAAATGGTGAGCGATAAATATTATGCTGCGAGGAAAGCCTCTGCCTTTTGGCACTGTATACTATACAGTGGAACGTCCAATAAGGGACCCTCCGAGATAGGGATGATCTCTCTACAAAACCACTTGCTTCAACCCTATGCTAATACTACTGTGTGTACCACTTGACCTCCAAGATAGGGACCGCCTCTCTACAAGGGACAAAATAATTGACCCCATAGTGTCCCTTGTTCGGAGGTTCCACTGTATACAAGGAGATACTCCAATCATTTTGCCAATGTACACGTATACATATATGTCCACCATACTTCATATAGTGGGAAACTTTGTGGGAAATCATTCGGGTCTTACATGAATAAGATGCCATCCATCCTCTATGTATCCCCCATTCAGGCTAGAGAGTACACGATGTTAGTGAGCGACACTCTCACTCCATCTCCCTCGGCCTCACTGCTGCCTCCTAGCGGCGGTTACCAGAGACAGAGGGTGACCCTCGCGGACCCGGGCAGCTACAGCGTGACCCTACCCACCCTCAACCCCAGTGACAAGAACTCTGCCGTCAATGTCGTCTTCCAGGTACAGAGAGCTAAGTACGGTAGTATATACTTGTTGGCAAGCGAAGCGAGCCTACCTAGTCGTCTGAATGCGGGATACTTCTCTGTATATGTGATGGGCACTGGACACTGCTACGTGATTCTTAATACGAGCGAAAAATTTAACGTCGTTCTGAATAATTACAGTGAAAAATTGAACTGCCCGTTTTTCACTGTTGGGTGGTGAGGTGTTGGAGCAAGGAATGATACGAAGAACGTACATGATATAGTGCTGGTGATGTGTTGCTGTGAGTTGTGTCGTGATGATGTTGCAGGTTGGTCCTCCGTGCTCTGCGCCTGGCTCATCTGCAGGGTCTCCCTGTGAGGAGCAGTACGTCTCTGCCACCGCACACCTAGGACTCATCGATCACATCATTGGAGTGAGTCCTTCTCTGTAGCCTCTCCTTCACTGGCTGTATGTTTTTGATTTTAGTTTATCGTTTATCTATATAATATCAAAGGGTTGGGGTGAGATTACTATTTGTGATGGAAAAAATGGACAGCTCTCATCTTTTCATCACACACTATTATTACCTAGCTCCATATCTTCGAATTCTGGGTAACATTCTAAGTTTAATATTGCCCTACCTAGTGCAGTCCATAGCTTTTTTGAACTGGCTCGTGTTGCTTGCATGCGATTTGCACACGAGTGAAGCAAGTCTGTCATTCATCTCTCTCCTCCTCGCCCACCCACACCCACAGGACCAGTGTTTCTACCAGCTGCGCACAGTGGAGCAACTCGGCTACGTCGTGTTCTGCTTCCAGACCGCCAACTCTGGCATCACCTCCTTCCAGGCAGTGGTCCAGAGCCAAGAGTACAATGCCTCCTACGTCCTCGGTGAAATCGACAAGTTCCTCGAGGATTTCGAAGTCTCGACGATAGCCAACTTCACGGATGAGACACTCGCCGCTAGCAAGGAGCTGTACGCTAGAACTCTGAGGAAAAAGTCGCAGACTCTGAGGGACGAGAGCGACAGGCTGTGGGGCGAGATTTTGAGCGGTCGGGAGCAGTTTGATTACAACAGTCAACTGCTCGGGGCGCTGGATTCAATCACACCAGAGTCACTGAGGAAGTTCTACAGACACCACATGACGGACCCGGCACAGTACAAGAAGCTAGTGGTGGGGGTATATGGAGCTGATAGCCCGGTGGATCTCTCCCAAGACTCTTCCTACTGCATAGACTGGGAAACAACAGACCACAGTGTCCTAGAATATAACGCAAATAACAGCAACTGCTCGCAGTCGTTGACGTTGTGATACATGTTCTTTATTATTATTTGTCGTCTTATTTCTTTTCCGTTCTTGTACGTACAATGACGCAGACAATCATGAAATTTCTCTTCTTTATTTAAAAAAACAACAGAAGGAAGAACTTAGGAACAGCTATACATAATACAAAGAGTGGATGTGTGGGAATTGAAAAGGACTGCATGTGTTGGCCTTTGACAAGTGTTGGGGATTCACGATCATCGATTGCTGGCTGCGGTGCATCAAAAGAGGAAGCAGTATATACACAGTGTTCAAACCCGGAGTATCTCCAGCTTGTCTCTGTAGCAGATGGCTATCCAGTCAGGTTGGGAGGAAGACCACTGGATCTAAGGTGAGGATACACAGGCCGAGGGTACATAATTATGGCAGTTTATGCTCCACAGTGGAACCTCCGATAGGGGACCCTCTGAGATAGGGACGACCTCTCTACAAAGGACACTTGTTTCAACCCCATGCTAATACTTTAGTGTATTGAGGGACCCTCCGAGATAGGGACGACCTCTCTACAAAGGACACTTGTTTCAACCCCATGCTAATACTTTAGTGTATTATTTGACCTCCGGATAGGGACGACCTCTACAAAGGACACTTGTTTCAACCCCATGCTAATACTTTAGTGTATTATTTGACCTCGGGATAGGGATGACCTCCACAAGCGACAAAATCGTTGTTCGGAGGTTCCACTATAGTGGAAAATGTTAGAGGGAGAAATTCACAGAGAAGGCTGTCAGGGATTGCTCAAGGACCGCCAAATCAGGTGGGTAACCGTGAGATAAAAAACTAGTGTGGCGCAAACATAACTATTACACATACAGTATATACCTGGTTGATCTCTCCCTCAGCTGCATAGGCCAGTATAGGGACTTCAATAGGTTTAGGCATTGGCTGAATGTCCCAGATCAGTGCCTGATGATCATCTCCTGAGAACACACACACACACAGTAGACAGTGGACACTTTCTAGGACACCACACCACAAGCACCTTACAACTAAATCACCCCTGAAAGGAGACCTCACTAATTTGGGCACGTTCTTTGGTCCCATTGGTGTCCGGATTAGAGGGGTTCCACTGTATACCACAAAGTTTCACCTATTTCTAAGACCAGCCTGTATATTTACTTTTATATTGACTTTTTAAAGCATACAGAGCATGACGGCAGGGTTTTTAGACATTAACCCCATCTCTCCCTCCCTCCCTCCCTCAAATCAGCAAAAGACAAAACCCCTGCTAGACTTAGCTCTACCCAGAGCTGATCCCCTCCACCCCAAACTTCCTGGACATCGCTTTAAAATCCCACCAGACCTCAACTTCAGAGGTCTGGTACTTGTTCTACGGCCTTCTGTACAGTGCATGGGATGAGTGCTCAGCTTTGCGGCCTTCGGTGGTGGCCACTTTATTGATACTTGACACTCCATTTTGTGGCCTTTGGCATTGAGGAGTGAGGGCCCATGCTATGCCATTGACTGGGGCCCTGTGGTTTACTCACCAGCGGTGCAGATGTGGCAGGAGGAGTGAGGGGCCCATGCTATACCATTGACTGGGGCCCTGTGGTTTACTCACCAGCGGTGCAGATGTGGCAGGAGGAGTGAGGGGCCCATGCTATACCATTGACTGGGGCCCTGTGGTTTACTCACCAGCGGTGCAGATGTGGCAGGAGGAGTGAGGGGCCCATGCTATACCATTGACTGGGGCCCTGTGGTTACACAGTCTGGAGACCGGGACACTTGGAACCCTGACATCCAGAATAATGACCTGGAGGAGTGGAATGGAGCGAGAGTTAAGAGAGAGAAGAAACGGCGATGTAGTATACAGTGGGAAGTCTACCTATGAACTAACCCTCGGCGCGCATGCGCAGCGAGGGTTTACAGTCTGTCTGTCTGTTACCACGTTTTATGCCACCACGCGCAAGAAATCGGCCAAACAGCGATAGTAACGGGTTCAGCGCTACACTGACTGGATTAAAAAAAATACGATTTTCATAAAACCACGGCGTTCTAAAGTTATGGCGTGAAAACCAACTGAACAAGCCAATAGGTTTACCTCGACCGGGTCCGCTTGCTCTGTGTATCTTGAAGGCACAAGAAGTCACAACGAAGGGCGTGCATCGACTCCCGCATGCTATCTACTGCTGTAGCTAGCCCGTGTCAGACTCTCCGCGAGCTACTTATTAACTAGCGAGAGACCGACGAGTAAACGTTACAAATAGCCCAGCCCGGCCCCCATCAATTAGCGGTACCGCGCATGCACAGTTCGCCGAGGGTTTGCACTGCATGCTGTGTGGTATATACATCTAGATCTGTAGCAGGGTGGCTGACAACATAGGTTCGAAGAGGGGGATGCACACTTTCCTCTCAACTGTATAGTTCTCTAAACCGCTCTATATATCTCTGCTGAATGAGAGCAGCGTAAGGCTAGGCAGGCACGGCCATACCTTATAATTACGCATGCGCAATCGTGTGTGGCCGGGCAACCGCAAAAGGTGGGGCTGCTCGCATTCATGAATAAAGTGACCGATTCCGCGGTGTGGCAGGACGCAGATGTACCCGGCGCGCGGTAGTAAACTAGCGGGCAAAAAATGACTGGTGGACGGCGGAGGCTTAGCTCGGAACGGTGGGGGACCGTGTCGCTGACGATGCTACTAGCTGTCGGTGTTTGCCCGCTCCTCTGCAAAGCAACTGATGATTTTTCCACGTGGTGCGGCAGCGATACGAGTGAGCAGCCAGTAGTAGCTTTTTGCAGACACGGTCCTTAGCTAGCTAGCTATGTGCAGAAGGGTAAATTTTGTACCTACCTGTTTGACCGTAGGAACAGGGGGAACAAAATTCAACATTTCTGTCGATGTCCAATGCAACAACTCATTCATTAATCTCACAATGAATTTCCTGGGCGAAGAATTGTCTTTAACTCGTCAGGAATACTATTGGCTGGAGTATGAGTGCTTCTTACCCAACAATAATGCTACTGTCGTGGAGGCAAAGATACCCAATCCAGAAGGTTACGTTGTGGTGCTGTCCAACTACGCACAGCCTGTCGAAGATGCTCCCCTGCCGGATGGAACAGTGTGCACCGTCAGAGGGTGCTTCTACGAAGAGGGGTATAGTGTTTACCGTTTCATCGTCCCAAGAAACTGCACTGTTGGTGAGTTTGAGGTATGCTATGAGGAGTTGCCCAGTTACCAACATGATTGCAAACACTATAGCAATAGGTAATAGCTAGGCATATTCCTCATGCATTGCACCAATGTAGCTACTGTGTTGCTCAGTAATTGTGAATGCATTTACATGGACAAAAGGCATTTATTTGACCAGTGGAACCCTTCTAATCCAGACACACAATGGGACAAAACAAGTTAGTGAGACGTCCTTTTTGAGGGGTTGAATTGCATGCAATTATAACTATCCTAGAAAGAGAAAAGAGAAAGAAAGTAAAGGTGTCCTCATTTCAACTTTAGTATACACCTAAATCCAGGCATACAACGTTGCTACACATTAACATTTTGAAAAGGCTTGTTCCCATACTCTCACACTCGACCATGCCTTACATAAGCTATAAATGTTGGCAATGATCTCTTGATATGTTACAGATACTGATGAGTGTGCTGAAGAGACACACGACTGTGGGGAAAATGCTCTCTGCAACAACACAGTCGGTGGCTATGTGTGTGTTTGTGAAGACGGCTACTCTCCTTTGGACGACAGAAACGTTAACTGCACGAGTGAGTAATAATTATTATAGAGAGAGAGAGACATGAGCTAGTGATGCAAGTGTTCGTGCACAAAATAGCTACATGGCCAAGTCGTGAGGTTTTTATGAGACTGTTGACACCCACACACTAGTAGTTATCATAGAGTGTGATGTCAAAAAAGGGAATGCTGCACAGGTTCGAGTTCCAGGAATCCTAGTGTGAGTGTGTATAAGGTGCCATTATGAGTCACTTATACTCTTTCTTTCTTTTAGTCACCAATAGTTGGCAATATTATTCTATAATGGCAGGGGTCAATGTGCGTGTAGCTGCACTACGCCCGGGACAAAATAAGACGTCATTCCTCACCTAGCAACCGCCAAGCTTTTGCGTAATTTAATAGCAATGTGATGTGGTTGGTGGTAGTTGTGGAGCAGTGCATTTCTTGGGTGTATTGAGTTACACCGTTTGTTGATCAGGCATGCACTCTTGCACTCTAACTTCCTTATGGCAACCTCCAAATTTGAAGCACACTTAGATGTGGATTGGACTATATAAGTGACTTATGAGTGCTAATGCTGTAATCCCAATGCCAACCTTGGATCACTGTCCGTTTGAATTGCCATTCATAATTATGTTCCTCAGGGCTTGCACCTACATCAATAACTCTTCCTGAAACTGCTTCAATTACTCTTCCGGAATTTGCTACAATAAATGCTCTGGACACTGCTTCAGTATCTATTTCAATGGATGTTATGGGGACCCCGCGACCAGCACGGGACGGAAGAGAGCCAGGTCTAACAGTGGGGCTGACCCTAGCGTTAATTCTGACGCTATTGCTATTGCTAGCAGTACTGGTGACTGTCTTATTGTCCTACATTGCACGGAGGAGACACGAGAGACAAAGGTATGTTGGACTTGTTGTTTATTTACTCCTAGCTGCTTAGATGCCAGTAAGTCAGCATGTCCACACTTGTACAGGTAGAAAGGCAAGGCAGGCAAACATCACTACACCCAGGACAACTCTTTCTTTTCAAAGAAAAGAAGAAGAGCTGCCCTGGGTGGGATGTATATTAGCGTTAATATATTAACCCTAATACAAGGGTTGGTATAATAATATATTATACCTCCATAAGGGAGTACGGGAGTACGTAGGTTGTAAGATGATCCGAATGCTGACTCACATACTAGACGGGCTTCTTGTTGCAAGATCCCCCCACGAAGCAAATAGCATGAGGATACCCCAATACCTTGCTATGTAAGCATGTAGGGTCCGTTCACTAATGGCGGCATCACCTAATCCTAATTTCTGAAGCTGTCTAAATAACGGAATCAGGCTGAAAACTATCTGTGGCCTTGTTCCGCCTATTATAAACAAGTGGGACTATAAGTGCCTTCTCGACACAAGTGTTCGTAACTCTCAAAAGGTCCCACTGCCAAGTTTTTCAAGTGGTAACCCATCTACACAATATGCTTACTTATCCTTCGGTTTTGCTGTAGTGCCATGCATTTCGTGAAATGAGTGCCGACTATAGTTGTATAGTGTATTGTTGAGGCGGAATTTTTGTATTACAGATTTCCTATACTACACAGTATTACGTATGTGCAGAGCCCATAACTGAGCCATAGCAGAGTCCGTGGTAGGTATAATAGGTTGAGTAAAAATCCTGTGTCATCACAATTCCAGGCGTCTTGTGTGATGATGCACCATAGCTTTGGTGAAAGGAACTTATTCGTGGGTCAGGAAAGAACCAAGAATCCCATAAGCCCTACTAAATGCCTGGTTCTCCTTTTTTATATGCCCCAAAACTACATAGACACAGTACAGGCCTCGGCAGCACCAGCGGCAGAGGGGAAGGAAGAGGAGGAGGTGCTGTATACGTGGACGGTAAGCTCAGCACTACTCTTTTTGTCACTGAACTGCAACTCGACACCGACTCGCCTCATAACTCCTCACCGACTGTTCACCTGACCACCAATAATATTGCAGATAGCACACGTACAAGGACATCAGGGCAGCAGGATACACTGCAATATAACGTATCTCCCTACACCCCACATCTAAGCGACGCACCCACTCTGTTGTCGCAAAGTCGCCACAACCCTCCTGATCCAGTTCCTATTGAGAAGAGCGCCACCCTGGTGCAACCTACTCGGCCATTGGGTGACTATGTAAACCTTGAAAACAACCCTCGTACTCCCAAATCGTCTCCTCCAAACAGCAACATTACTCTTCCAGAGGATTCTAAGACAGTTTCCACAGACGCTGTTGGTATCTCAGACACAGTTGAGAGGGAGTGCGTGACTGTGAGTGACAGTCAGCCGGGCAGCCGTACTTCATCTCCAGGGATGAGGTCCGGTTCAGACGACCTCTTCAGTGACGAAAACACGAACGAGAGAGGGTTTGCCAATATTTTATTCGGGCTGGAAACTACAACTGTTTCTTAAGATTATGTATAGTCCATCTGGTCTATTTCTCATAGGAGCACTGTCACGTCATTGTGTATCATCTGTCATCAAACAAACTTCGATCATTAAGAGATGTGTCATTCCAAAAGTCAGTTTCTAAATAAATTTTAACCGCCATCTCTGCAACTCGATGCATGCATTAACATCACGTAGTGCAGTTCAAAAGCAGTATATATGAAAAGCACTAAAGTGCAAACCCTCGGCGAAGTAGCTCGCAGAGAGTCTGACACGGGCTAGCTACAGTAGTAGATAGCACGCGAGAGTCGATACACGCCATTCGTTGTGACTTCTTGTGCCTTCAAGATAGACAGAGCAAGCGGACCCGGTAGAGGTAAGCCTGTGCTAAATATAAGCGCATGCAATAAAATGGCGACTACCGGCATTAGCCATACAATGCTGGAAGCACTCTATTTCAGAGAAAACCCCACAAATTTTCTGACCTTCATTGCCCGTTGAGTAGATCGTATCCTCAAAAGTGGTCAGTCGGCACTTGGATGTGGCGGTCCGGAGCTTTGATGTTGCTTTCATCTACCCTTTCAGTACTCTAAAAAAACGTGCCACAGCGCGTGCACGGGATGAAAGGGGTGTGTCGATTTGGGCAGAATGACGCATGCATGCAGGAGAGTTGCTGGAAAACGCTGATCGGGCGCAGAAGCCGAATTCGTGACTGAAAGAGATATACTGCTATCTGACTACTATAATAGCCCCCACAGTTGCAATTCCATGCCTATCCAATGGTGGCTAAGTTGATGAATTTCCTGGAAAACATTGTGTGCGTTTTTCCTAGCCCAAACTCTTGCCATGGTAACTGCTCTGGAGTATCCTCTTACATTCAGGTCAGACTATTGATGACCAGTTCATGGAAGCTTTAGATTGTGGAGAATTGACATCAGACTGTTACGACATCTGGTATTATTATTATACTTATATGCCATGAAAACAAAAAAGCCAATATGCATATTAGCACTGGGCTTGCCGCGACCTGATCTGCTCCGGCTCTGTGTACCTTGGTGGCTCAGGAAGTCACAACGAATGGCATGTATCAACTCCCGCATGCTATCTACTACTGTAACTAGCCCGTGTCAGACTCTCTGCCAGCTACTAGCGGGAGACCACGAGTAAACACATACAAATAGCCCAGCCCATCAATTAGCAGTATCGCGCATGCGCAGTTCGCCAAGGGTTTGCACTTTAGTGCTTTTCATTAACCCTCGGCGTGCATGCGCAGCGAGGGTTACAGTACTTGGTTGGTAAGCGTGTCTGTCCGTCAGTCCGTCCGTTTGTCCGTCTGTTACCACGTTTTCTGCCACCATGCGCAAGAAATCGGCCAAAGAGCGATAGTAACATGTTCAGTGATACACTGGCTTGATTATAAAAAAGGTGATTTTCATAAAGCATTTCCATTAGTAGTGGTAATGCATGATCTGCAGGCATCCCTACACATTCAATTCAATCAATACATACCTCAGAAGACTCCATGGCAAAGGTGGCCAGGTAGTTAGGGTCCTGTTTGTTCCACGACAGTCTCATGAGTGGCAGTTGTTTGTGGTCCTCATACAGTATGGTGGAGTGCTCCAGGTTTCTGAGGGAAAGACACTCCACAGTACAGTGGACACTCGGATGAATAGTGATAAATGACACTTCATGTAAAAAACACTTGCTTCGATCTGCTGATACTAGCTAAACCTCCAAATTAAGGATACTTCTCTGTAATCCAGTGGTAATAGCAATTTAGCCTCTCTGAACATAGGCCACCTCTGTATTAAGGACATTCCAGGGTCCCAGTATGTTGTGTATGAGACAGTGGAATGAAGAAAAGGGTTTTGAATTACGCCTTTCTGTACTTTCAATCATGAATGTATGTCTATAGAGCAGTAATGGAGATAATAGGCTGGTGTATTAGCTCTGAAATAGGAAGAAAAGTCTATGTGTGAGTGGGTCTAAAAGCTTTATTAGAAACTACTGTATAGGACTCCCTATCATAGCCCCATACGGCCATACATCTATGATGCTAGGTACCATGCCTATATATCCCTATATACTAAGTACTACCGTACTTAGTGATATAGCGTGTTAGATGTATGGGAATAATATGATAGGAAACGGGAAACTTTTTGTCGCACATGTAAAATGGACGTGGATCGTCTCACCTGAGATCAAAGAGTCTGACTGAACCATCAGCTCCAACAGAGGCAAAGACGTCTCTCCCTCCCCCCAACTTTGTGAATGCAATATCGTGAACCTGCCAGGGCAGGACAGCATTACTAATGCACTACAAAAATAGGGAACACTTTCAATGGAGTAAAACTTCTGAATAAGAGACATCTTGGGGACATTGAAAGTGTCCTCAATTCAGGAGTGGGCCTTAATTAGCATGGGGCAGACCCAAGTGTACTGTACAGAGGTGTCCTTTATTCGGCAGTTTCACTATAACCATATTGAGTGAGTGGAGGAAAAGGAGAGGGAGGAGGTGTAGAAGGAGGTGAGAATAAAAAGAGAGGCGCAGTAGGAGGGAAGAGAGAAGAGGGAGGAAGGGGAGAAACAAGGGGAGGGTATCGAATACCTCTTTGTCGTGAGCTATGAGCTGAGTCCGTACACTGCCTGTCACTTTACCCAACACTTGACCTGTCTGAGGGAGGGAGAAGAACAAAGGAGATGGGGATAGAGAAAGAGGAGGAAGGGAGGGAGGAGAGAGGGAGGGAGGGAGGGAGGGAAGGAGGGAGAGAGGGAGGGAGGGAGGGAGGGAGGAGAGAGGGAGGGAGGGAGGGAGGAGGGGAAAGAAACGAGACAAAGAAGGGAGGAAGAATGGAGAGAGAAAGAAGAAAACGAGAACACAGGGGAGGGAGAAAGAGAACGGAGGGAGAAGGGGAGGAGGAAGGGAGAGAGACAGAGAAGGGGAGAAGGAAGGGAGAGAGACAGAGAAGGGGCAATCAATAAGAGGTAAGAGGAGTGATAGAAGAAACATGGCAAAGTGCAGAAAGTACACGAAGCTGTAAGTACATACCTCCAATCCCCATATGGTGCAGGTGGTATCAATGCTGGATGTTCCCACAATGTTTGGGTCCGTCTCGTTCCAGTCGAATGAGGTGAGAGGAGCACAAAACTCAGAGTTTCGATTCTAAACACACACACACACACATGATAACCTACCATTCACAGTACAATTTTTATTCTACTAGTGAATTTTTAAACACCAATTCTCCAGTAAAGACAGAAATACACATTGTACATGTATATGGGAAATTGTAACTACGAGGGAGAGACCTTCCGTGAATTTCGCAGTCTGTCCACAAACGTTTTGTAGGCAGGAATGCTCATGTATGTACTGCAGGACCAGTACTAGTGCTAAAGTTCCTTCTGCGAAATTACCCAACTTGCCAAAATGCAACGGTTTGTCCATTGCTCTGGGTGTGCGGTCGATGACCAGAGTACTATCTATGGCTGCCACCTGAGTAATTTCTACCTCAAAAGTTTCCGCTATATGGTAATAGACGGGTGAGACAATTTGATATGACCAACCAGGTTATGATCTAGAAAGTCTATAATACTGACGGTTGGCACTACTCACGTTGTTGAGCATGCACTCCGGGTGAACTTGTCCGTTGGAGTCAACTCTCCACAGTCTGAGGTAGTCTCCGGACGTGGCCAGGAGGTCGGGGTAGTGGGTGGCTGGATCTGGGATCCATATCACCTTCGTGGTGGGGTATGGGTGGTCGAACGTGGCCCTGTGCATCAGCTCCCCACGGTCTTCGTCCAGCTGTACTATCTGGACCTGTCCCGAAGACTGAGTGTATTATAATTTCTTAGGGAAAGCGGCTTACTTTGTTGGTGTAGTCCTCTATGAAGCTGCCTATAGCCAGCCTCCATCTTTTGTCCATTCGCATGCTCCAATTCAACGCGAACACCGTCCATGGAGCCACGTACTTGTAGATCTCTTTCTTCTTCCCTTCTCGCGGCGGAGACGCCATTTTGTTTTTCGATATTTCGTCACGGATAAAAAGAAAAGGTCAGAGGTTGAATCATAACTACGCATGCGCGCATGTGTGTGGAGAGATGAGCGAAACTACGGGTCGAACTCTCTTTGCGTTTGGTGCCGCATCAGCCGGAGCTCTGGCCCTCTGGTGGCTGTGGCAGAGTAGATCAGAGACTCCGCTCGACCTTTCGGCGTTCCAGCGACCAGTTGCAAGGGTTTCCAAGCTGTGGCTCTATCCCGTGAAATCTTGCAAAGGGGTGGAACTTACCAGCGCCCAGGTCGGAGTAAGAGGGCCTCAAGTATGACAGGTAGGTAGCTACACATATTTAACCAGTGCATGCCAAAACCCAGGATTTTACCATTTGCTACGCCGGCCTGTAAGTACAATACAAACAGCTTACACAAGCAGCTTTGGTATATTCATATTGGTGACAATGGTATATGGTATATATAATAGTCACGATGTAACTGTCAGTGTCAACTGGCCTTATAGGTCCATATGTATATGCATAGGAGTCATGCTCCCAAATACCTGGTTTTGGTGTATACGTACACTATGCAGGAGCTGGGTGATAGTGGACAAGAATGGCTGTTTCATGACGCAACGACAGCACCCCAAGATGGCTCTAATCTGTCCCCGAGTGGAGGCGAGGCGGACCCCAGGAGGGGAAGAGGAGGTCACACTGCACCTGAGTGCCCCAGAGATGCCCGACCTGACCCTCAAGACCCCTCCTCCCAGTGCTCCTACTGAGCAGATTCGGTAAGGCTGTGTGTGTGTGTTTTTTGCTATGGGTGTTTATGGGGTACTGCGCTGTACATACAGTGTGGCCTGAAAAAGTCCAAGTTGAAGTGTTTTTCATTACTGTCTTCTGTGTGCAATTACACACCATCTATTGTCACGGCCTCAGTGATCCAGTCTCTCACAGTGTTCATAATACTAGTAGGCGAGGTGGGCCTATCAATCAGGAATGCTGCAGAAAGAAACCCCCAAAATTACTGTTGATGACTTATGCTAGGTTCACAATACGTCGCATTGCCCCGTTGCGCCGTGCCGCACTGCCGCGCCGCGAGGATAGAATCCATTTCTATCTTCACGGCAGGACGCGGCGGGGCAATGCGACATATTGCTTTAGTCTTTTGTGTAATTTGCCACAGCTGCTTCTGTCTCTGCTGAATGGGTAGCTGTACACTGGGAAAGGATGGTAGCACTAATTGTTCTCCCTGCAGTGTGTGGAGAACATTTGGTGAGGCTGTGGACATGGGTAGGGAGGTGGCCCTGTGGCTGGAGGAGTACCTGGGGGAAGAGGGGTTCAGGCTGTTCTACATGTCCCCTCACCACAAGCCAAGAGAGCTACTGGCTGACGGCGAGTGGAGAGATCTGTGCAGCGAGGGAGAAGTGGTAAAACATTACTGTACTTAATCCTCGACACTTAGTCACGAGTTTTGCTTACTTTGTTTTCGTGTGTGTATTTTATTTGTTTGTCTGCATTTTCTGCAAAAACGTGCGTCCTGCTGCGAAGATAGAAACGGATTCTTTCCTCGCGACGCAGCAACGTCTTACCCTGGGATATTGTGTTAAAGGGAATTTGACTGGAAAATTATATTAAAAAACGGAAACACATTATTGCATTATTCCATTATGTATAATTATTCCCCGTTAAAATTTTTATCCTGATTGTATGCATGAGGCTACATCTGGATTTGTGAATCTTGGTATTGAACTTTTCTTCAACAAAGAGGGTATTCACCTTGCAGCATATTCTAGCCTACGAAATTTACATAGTTATGAGCATACGTTGTAGTATAATATATGCAGCTTTTGGGCATTATTATGCCACGTCTACAAGGTTTGGTCTTTTTCTAACATCAATAATATGTGCATAGTCACTTACAACTCATCACTTTGTTTCCCATTCCAGTCAGGATTTTCTGACCTGTCTCCGGTCCTCATGATATCAGAGGCATCACTGAAGAGGCTCAACAGCCACCTGGACACCCACCTTCCCATGCAGAGGTTCCGACCCAATATTGTCATCTCAAACTGCCAGCCACACCAAGAGGTCTGTGTTACGTCCGTGGTAACTCACAATATTGGGAACCCAATCACAACAAAGCAACTACACCAAGGACAACTCCTTTTTCAAGGAAAAAAGAAGAGCCACCTTGGGCAAAAAGAGTTGTCCTTGGAGCACTTGCACTCTTACCTTCTGAGCTGTGTACCAGGGCAGCTCAGCTGGCAGGAGCTCAAATATATACTAGGAATGCGCACGTGCATATTTTGCCTCGCGCCTGCCAGCCAATGTGTAAACAGTCCGACTGAGGCCACTCATGCGCGCGCTCTACTGACTGCGCGCGAAGCCAGACTTCCTACGAATCTGCGCACACGGCGGAAGCTACGAATGACGGAAGTTGACATTCCTAAGCGTGACTAATTGACATTCTTCAGCGTGACCGACACGTACGTACGCATATCGCGAGGGTACAACCCGGAGTAGTTGCCTCACGCTAATGCGCTCGGCAACAACACAATACAGCACATGTACATCCCATATGTTGCTATGGAAGTGTATGGCCATTGTGCAAGTATTATTGTTATCTTCAGGATGAGTGGAAGGAGCTAAGAATTGGTGATACACTCCTCAGGAACATAAAACCTTGCCATAGGTATATAGATACAACAAAACACAGTGATAATATTATTTTACATGATGATGATGATGTAGGTGCAAGGTGACTACTGTGAACCATGAAAAGGGAGAGTTTGCAGGACAAGAGCCTCTGGAGACACTGAGAAAGTCAGATTTCGCTGTTTTCTGTTGAAATTACTAAGCTTTAGATTTTGTTTCTCTACCAGGTATCGACTGTATGAGATGGTTCACCAGAAGGTCGACAAACGGTTTGGTATAAATCCGCTGTTTGGAACAAATTTTGGAGTTTTGAAGACTGGAAATCTTGCCGTGGGAGACACTGTCTCTATCGTCTGATTAACCCTTAGCCAGCCACGGGCATATATATATGCCCAGAGGAGATAGAGGAGATTTGATACCCATGGCGTCCAAAGGGATAATTATTAATGAACATTGAACATTCATTACTGAACGGCCACACATACCGTAACGTTTTACTTTAACCGACAGCCAGCAGGCAAGGTCAAATTTACCTGCTAACGGAGTCCATAAGTTTCATCTCCATGTGTGCTATCGTTAGAATGTTTGAGGAGCGAAAAAAATACCTGAAGCTATTTGAAACAATATGTGGTACAGCTGGCAGGAGAACAGCCAAGGAGCGGGAAACATGCCTTTCTCGCCACAAGGGAGCAGCAACTATCACGAGACAGAGCTCGCAGGAGGCAGCGTCTTGCTTACACGCAAGGAGTGGAAAACACGCCTTTCTTGCAACTGTGCAGGCATGGCGTGCAGCCAAAACATCACACGCAGCGAAGGCACCACGCTATAATGCTCCCTGCACAATGCTTACCAACGGCTGTTATGTCGCTCCTGCTCGCCAACAATAATTGCTTAGCATTCATAGTTTAGTACATAAAGAAACAGGCTTAGACTAGACAATGGAAACAGTAAACCACGATTGATGTAATAACCCAGAATGGGCACTGGGATGAGGTTGTGCTTCTGCCCATACGCACTTTGGTGACACTGATGGAAGGGTATATATGCATAGTCGATTTTGGGATGTTGCATTGAGCCGGGGGGGGGGGACAGATGGCACATAGAGTCAGTCCTGATAACGGTGAGCACGACAGAGACACCGTACTTAGTGCTGACAGTCAATATGGACGTGAAACGCTGGCTCAACACAAACCGAAAAGATTCTGATGAGGAGTTTACACTCACCAAGGTGTAAACCGAAAGACTTTATATTCCGAATAAACTGTCATTGACTAGACTGATAGCAATATGTAGATTATCCCCAGGGATATTTGCTCTGCATTCATCAGAGACTGTCCTGCACAAGCGCCACTCACTCCAGTGGTTTTCATCACGACAGGGAAGCATCTGGTTAGTCCATATGGCTAGTCTATAAGATGAGGTCACTCAGGCTGCAGCTATCCACAGTTGCACTAGAACTCCACCCTTGAAAATCTGAACATGAACCGCGACTTGTGTGTCGCGTGCTCTCACAGCTGTTGCTTAATGATAGTGTCAAAGTCTTATATATTCTTTGACCCGCTTGGGCATTGACATACAACGAAACCGAAAACAGAAAAGCACAAAAGCATCTAACATGACTACGGAATGAACTGTCCAGGTGACCAGGGAGTTCAGCAGTTACCTTCACTTTTAGTGTGCTCCGCCACAGAATGCTCGGGTATATATATCTTGGTCGGGAACATTAATGTCACATAGTGGACTGATTTCGTTGCATGTCATGGGTAGGTTATCACTCGTTTTATGGTAAGCCTTTACAACGTGCAGGCCATGGTCCAGAGTGTGGTCCCAGAGCTTTCTCCAGCCGATGTCTTGAGAAATCTTATGGAGATGTTGGTACTGTGCCACTTCAGCGAGCAGAAAGGCCTGGTCTTTCATGAGAATGTGCTTCTCTGCTTCACTAGAGACACAGTCCCCATCTTGAAGCTCGTATATATATATATACATGCGCATGCGCATGCGCATTCTCCAAGACGGCGCGAAGAAGAGGAGGTAAGCCCACTGTTATTAACCCTCGGCGCGCATGCGCAGCGAGGGTTACAGTACTTGGTTTGTCCGTCTGTCTGTCTGTCTGTCTGTATGTCCGTCTGTTACCACGTCTTCTGCCACCACGCGCAACAAACAGGTAAAATAGCGACACCAACGGGTTCAGCGCTACACAGGCTTGATTTTAAAAATGGCGATTTTCGTAAAAGTGCCGCGTTCAGAAGTTATGGCGTGAAAACCAAGTGAACAAGCCAATATGCTAATTAGCACTAGCTTACCTCGACCTGATCCGCTTGCTCTGTGTACCTCGGAGGCACAAGAAGCCACAACGAAGGGCGTGTATCGACTCCCGCATGCTATCTACTACTACTGTAGCTATCCCGTGTCACACTCTCCGCGAGCTACTAGCGGGAGATCACGAGTAAATAGGCCCAGCCCATCAATTAGCGGTACCGCGCATGTCCAGTTCGCCGAGGGTTTGCACTTCAGTGCTTTTTCATTATAATCCGTGAGAAATACTACTATAATACGTGCGCACTTCACAACGGCGTTTTGCAGGATGGTTGTGTTCCTGCTTGGCAAAACCTGTTAAACCAAGCACGCGCTTGGCGTAAAGTTGCACGACCAGAACAATGCATAATGCTGGTTTTCGCACGTTTTTAGCATTGGTGTACCTATATAAGCGGGTCCTGGTCTTGACGTACGCAAGCATCAATCCACTAAACATTGGTAATGGAACTAGGCAACTGTTTTCTCCTTGTTCTCTTCTGCGTGACTGGTACAGCTCAGCTGGTAGCGGGTGAGTGCATTATCGACGTTATAATTGGCGAGGCCTGCTTATAATACATATGCTGCACTGCAGGTGTATTCTTCAGGATTAGCCAATATGAAATGGCTGAGGACGTTGGGAACATTTCCATTCCAGTGGAATCTCTTCGTGACACAGAAGTACAGGCATACATCAGGGTTGTAGGTGAGGTGTAGCTAAATGTCAGTGGCCTCGTGGCAGTATGTAAAAACTGAAGTTATTTCACTAGGCCCTACTGTTTTGTTCTATCTTAGCAGCATCTCTAAATTTAGCCCTTAAGTACTACATTCCCTTTAATTAATGTCCAACTCGTGTCCTTGTATTGCAGCCATTTTTCAAGACCATGCCGTTCCTGGAGTTGACTATGAATTCCAAGGTGTTACGCTGGCTGCTCCTGAATTCAGGTTCACCATATATAGCCCCTGGAGCCATCAAGACCTTTGAGTTGCTCGTCACAGACGACAACGTTGCAGAGTTTTACAGGAAGAGAGTCGGGCTGGAGTCGGGTGTGTACGAATCCGGCCGACCGAGGGTCACCGATCGCGAGGAAATTTACATCAGCGACAATGATGGTATATAAGTACGACAGTGTATTAGGAACTGTTAGCTATCTGTGTATATAGAACACCTCCAATGCACTTCCTTAGTAAATGAAAAATCCTGCGAAAAATAGGAACCCATCCCTATTATACTAAATACTACTGTACTTAGTGATATCTGCTCAGTAAGGAATGATGAACAATAACTTCGAAAATTACAAGAGTAAAAGTGTTACAAGTATTATTTTTCTCTTCTTCCCAGGCCTTCACTTTGAGTCGCCAGTACTGACAATTAGGACCGACGAACTGCACAGACACACGAGCTCTGTGTCTTGTACACTCAGGCAGATGGCATGTCACCAAACGTTACTGCTTATGTAAAATGTTTCTTCTTCATTTGGTGAGAATGTAGTAGCAGCACTACTTTGCTATGACAATAAGTTGCAATTCCTATGCTATGACAATAAGGTACTATCATATGCCAATTATAATGTGTGCTTTACTATTGTGTTTTCTGTACAGCGAGTGACCTTATCTTCCATGGCCATGGAGTACTATTCAATCTCTCTAATGGAGAGAGGAAATGTTACAATGTGACCATCATTGACGACAACAAGAAAGAACAACTGGAATACTTTACCTTTCGCTCATACCTTTCCACTGGAACCATTGAGACTGACCGGGTGACCTTTGCAGTGCAGGGCAACGAGTCAAGTAGGTTTTGAGCATGTGTGGTACAGTGAGGTATAGTCTACCCTTGACAATGAGATCCAATTTGGGGATGGACCTAGCGTTAATAAGGTAGCTATCGGAGCATCAGACCACCCACTTGTTTCTTTCCTTGCTTGTGCTTTGTATCATCCCATCTCACTTGATTTTAAATGATTTCGCACCTTCAATTGTTCATGACTCGTTTGTACCAATATTTCAGTTGCTTACCTTGACCCGGAGAGCATTTTCTACGAGACAGTGGAGGGATATGGAGCAGTGACAGTCTGTGTGGCAGCAGAGGGTGGGGACGGCTCCGAGATGGTCAGAATCACTCTCACCAATACTCCCATCACCACTCAAGGTGTATACAGCCACCTCTTCACTTAAAAACAGTGTCTTATAATTATATAGCCTTTGACCTTAGACTCCTACAGCTTATATGAGTCCATATATAGGCACTAAAATGGACATGCAGCTTATGCATCCTAAAAGTTTTACTCTAAGCTTGTGCCAACCAATGTGTTTGAGAGTAAATCATTGTATCCTGCAACATTTTATGTCAAAAGTCTGCTTGGTGCCGTTTCCTGTTCTTGTAAGGAAGCAGTCATTTTTCCTCATTAAGGTGCACTGGACCGCGAACTACGGCACAGTTTTACTATGATGGTAGGACAGAGGAGAGTCTGTACGACTGTCAGCATCGTCGACGATGGAGAAGTTGAAAATACTGAGACTTTCGCGATGAGAATGTCTTACACGGCTGTTGAGAATCCCAAAATAATCCCCTACAACCACGACGGCCACTGTCTTCATATACGATGATGATTGTACGTATGTTTATGCTTCAGCATCACAACTGTATACTTAAATCACTTTTGTGTCCAGTATCTGTGACTGTGTGTATGCCAAACCAGGCATTTGGGCTTTTGTATCCAATAAAACCTCTGATAAGTCCGAGATAGGGACAACCTCTACAAAGGACATTTGTTTCAACCCCATGCCCATACTTTAGTATATTACTTACATTTTACCCGACAGAGAGTCATATAACTTTTGTGTATATTATATTCTGAATATACATATAATATATAGCTATGAGTTTGTATTTTGTTCACGTCATGCAGTTGCCTGCAGTCCAGAGTGTGTGAATGGAGTATGTCAGGAGTCACTCGAGTGCCGCTGCAACGAAGGCTGGACTGGCCCTGACTGCTCACAGAGTTAGTCAAGTCCCCCGTATGTAGCTATTATACTCTGTGATGTTATTGCACACAGAGGTTTGCCAGCCGGCTTGTGTTAATGGGGCATGCAATGCTGCTTCTGGGGTGTGTGGCTGTTGCTCTGGATACACTGGTACCTCCTGTGGTGAAGGTAAGACTGCAGCTTACATGCTATAGCACAGTGGTTTGAGGTGTGCCTTGCCTTGTGTTGTAGATTTTAACCCCTATCAGCCGAGTTGACCCAGGTTTGTATATAGATAGACTGCAGAGTCTGAATCCCACTCTGGGCAGGTCTTCTTTTTTCCATGGAAAAAAGAATTGTCCTGGGTGTAGTTTTTGCTTTGCTTTGACCTTGTTTGTTTGTTGTGTTAACACACAATGGTCTTTAAATTGTGCGATTGTGGATGCAGATATTGATGAGTGTGAGGGAGGGAGCCATGACTGCAGTCAGGTCTGTGTCAACACTCCTGGATCATACTACTGCAACTGTCAACGTGGCTTTCAGCTAGTCAATGGCACAGAGTGTGAAGGTATGAAAGGGAATGTGACAATACGAGATATTACTACAGATGGAACTAAAAATAACCTGGTGAACTAATTCCGTTGTTCAACTTAGCCCATTACCCTGTGTTGTACAGTTATGATATTCCAATGACTACACAGAGATGTGTGTGCCACCTTGTGTCAATGGAACATGCAATGCCACAACAGGCCGGTGTGATTGCTCCCCTGGATATACTGGGGTCTCCTGTGATGAGGGTAAGACCATGTCATGCTCTGTACATAGCTGTTTTTGCTGAGCATGCCTGAGCAGTGATCACTTAGCTAGCTTCAGTTTTTTCATGACCAATACACATGGGAAGTGATCATGACTATGAAATATAATTTCATGACTATGACTGGCCTATGGCTATAAATAGAATAAGAAGAGTGACGTCACATAAATCACTATTCGGCGTGCTTATACAGATACACAACAATAGCTGACCTGAGAATCATATTTTGCCTCAGCTGCAGTTTCTCCACTGGAGGTGGCATTCATCAAGGACTCTCCTCTTGTCCAGAGAGACTCTGTAGAGGCCCACATCCTTCTCTCGCGACCTGTCCAGTCTCTGGTCTGCAGACTCAAGGGAGGATCCATTTCCACAGAACAAGACTGTGAGCACTCTTAAAAAGTCAGGCAGCTACCTCAATCTACACACCCTAAGGGAATGTGACAGTATAATAATAATATAAGGGCTACATTCTAGAAGACCGTAACTTAATTGCATTCTTGCACTAGGCTTAGCTTCATGAGGAGGAATACCAAGTAGAAGGACAATTGAGTGCTATTGGATAGTGTTCACACCCATGGCCTATGCACATAACTTTGAAAGCCCTATTCACGTTTCTAAGCCATATTTCCTTTAACGTGTAGGGAGCTATCCTCAAAACACTTCAGTGCAAAAGCACTTGAGCTTTTAAACTGACCACACGAACTATTACGAAACACTTTTTACAGGCTCCAGTGGTCATGTGGAGTTCTCTGGACTGAGTCCTGCTCTCTACACTCTGAGAGTAGTGGCCAGGAATGATAGAAATGACAAAGCTTTCATTAAGACCCGTTTCGAGATCACAGATGACACGGAGCGCTGTACTCTCCACCTCATCAATGGTGGAGTGAGTGTGAGTGGAGACAGTGCCACAGTAGAGTTCACTGGGAGGGGACCTGCCCACGGCTACCTCTGTTACCTGGACAAGATGGAGCCCTACCAGTGTATGCCACAGTCTGTGTAGCTACTGAGTGTGTTTCCAGGTAGCTAGTGGTGAGTTGTGGTGTCATGACTGCAGGCTCCAGTCCAGTGGTGGTGAGTGGGTTGAGTTCTGGGAGACATGTCCTGAAGGTGGTACCCACTGGCTGTGGCAGGAACAGAATGAACCTGAAAACTGACTTTACGATTTGAAACTCCTTATACCTTTTTGATGTCACATTAGTAGCATTCATACATAACCATACTTGTGGTTTATAAAGTGATGGCATCAGTGTATGGGCCAACGAACCGTTTGATATTTCACGTGAGTCACATAAAAGAAAGCTGTGAGTCATAAGAAAAGTACACTGCTTTGAGAGCTGCTGGGACATACTTTCTAACTCATAATTCAAAGTGGCTCTGTTTTCTCCAGACCCAGTCAATGATGTTTGTGAATCAACTGAGGCATAGCTGCAGGCTTTTGCAGGGGTCAAGGGAGGGTTTTAGTGCAACATAACATAATAGGCACTGTATCAGTCAGGTTCAGTGACATCAGAGCTGATTGATTGCTGTGAAGTGCACTAAAGTAAGGGTGGGCTGTGGTGAAAACGATCGTTTCAACCTCTGACCACCTGAAAGTAGGCCTGTGTGCAATCACAATACTGGAGTGCATTCTTTCGACCACTAGTGGGTGGGTAAATGACAGCATTCAAAGGCCACACTGGGGCACTATATAAACATGCAGTTAGACATAATGACAGAAAGTCATGCGGTAACCCTGAACATGAGAGAGGCACGTGCCATGTCGCCATGTTTGCAGTATACTGGCCGCATCGAAAAAAACGTATGGGTTAGTCTACCGCACGAAACGTTAGTGTTCTGTTCCATGTCTAGAACAAGACGATCCGTCATTCGGATAACGCGCATGCGCAGTCATTTTTGCGCGCGCATGCAAAGCGCTCGGCAGGCAACTATTGACAGGGGTGTGCTATGGCGCCGAAAATGGCGTCATAAGAAAATCAGAGCGTCGATGGGTGAATTTCAGGCGCCAGCGCTTGCCGATTTTCCCAGTTCCTGGCCTGCTGAGGTTCCTGCTCTAGCAACGCCGTATCGACGCGCTACTGCCACCGCCCACAAAAAAAGTGCGCACGCATGCGTAAAATGTATGACTATAGTGGTGTTTACTTTCATCGCAGTGCTTATAATTGGATGCGGAGCCAAGCTAGTATCTGACACCAATACATCGTTATTAATGCAATGATGCAGTATAATAAACCCTGGAATGCATGGAGGGCATATTGTTACTTGTATGGGTTGTGTTGGGTTCAAATGACATCATTTCACAAACCAACTCTATGGCACATTTATTTCTCCATTTGAAACTTTCCCTTCTGTCCCTTCGCCCTCTCTGCCTCCCTTCTCCACTCCTTTTCCTCCACTGAACTTATTCTTTTCTCTCTCTTGTTCCTTGTCAACTTTATTCTCATCTTCTTCTTCACTCTTCCCCTCTCTCTCTCCTTCCTCTCCGACTTTATTCTCCTTCCTTCCGATATTGTTTCTTCTTTCTCCCTCTCTACCGTTCTCTTCCCCTCTCTCTTCACTATGTCCCTCTTTAGCTCCACTTTCGCATACTCTGAGGGCTATCTCGTCTTCTTGCGCGTCGTTTCGATACTGTTTGTATATACGACGAAAGGGCTTTAGCTATAGTCTTGCCGCTGCGCCCACCACCGGCCCCGCAAACACTCCTATTTTCAGAGCCGTCTCGAGAAAGTCCTTGCCGACCTCTTTGGCCGCGTCTTGCTGCGAGCTGCAGGCGACTCCCGTGAGCGCCCAGTTCACCAGATGCTCGCAGTTGTTCGTAAACAGCTCCCATCGTTTCTCTCCCAGACGAGTTCTCGCTCGCTCAAACGCCTCCTCAGGCGGGTAGAGCGTCTCGGGAAGGTCTTTGAACGTGAGGACTGTCACTTTGGCGGGGTTTATTCTGCACACCTCCTCCGTTATCAAACCCATGTCGGGTCTGGTCGGCGGCCATTCGAACCGAAATCGCGGGCCCTCGTCGCCGTCAGCGTTCGTCGCTGATGGCCTTCACTACGAGTAGATGGTGGTCGTACTTGTCTCGGTTCACTTTTATGTGGTCCCCTGCCTTTAGTTCGGAGAGACGGGTGATCGTCTTGACGTTGTACTGAAGATTGGTATGGATGTGATCTGGAGGCACGAATGGACTCCTGAAAATATCTCTCGACATGCTGGTTTGGTGAGGATCACAACGGAGGCGACACACTTGAGCGATACTCTTATTGGGTTTGGCGTAGTGGTCAAGGAATTTGGTGCTTATGTCAAGCCAGGCTAAATATGTGTGCTAATTGTCTTGACGAAGAGGTGTGTAATGCAGGACAGTATTAGTGTGTGTGCAGTGCGCACGTACCATGACCACCACGCGAGAGGCTGGGCGGGATATATAGCGGCTGCGCAGTATTATACGCGTGAGCATGCGCGGAATAATTGTGCGTGGGGCTGCTATATAGCTGCGCAGTGTGTCAGCATCGGCAATTCTGAGCGCGGGACGGTGTAACTGCGGATTCCAGCATGGAATACTTCTCTGGCGTGGTTGCAATAATCCTAGCTCTCCTACTAGCAACCGGTGGAGAGGGATGGACAGGGACGCGAGGCGGGTGTTCTGCTCCCTCGTCAGTGGCGATGAGCCGTATCATCACTAGCACATACAACGATTCCGGCCTACGAGTAGTGATTAGAGAAAACGAAACTGTTTGCAATTCGTATGCTCATGAAAAAATGTCTGTATTCTCTCTGTATGACCGGTGCAACGAAACGTCGTGCCTACCTGAGCCCGTGAGTGTTGTACTGGATATACTGTGCCTAGACGGCGTGTGGGAACTAACGCACTACGAAAGAGTGTCGTATTCTACAATCTCTAATGAAAGTCCAAACTGCACCGATTGTTTGGATGTGGAAGCGTTTCAAAGCAGAGGGTACCCTACCAATCCCCCACACTCCCTGTCGTATAACCAGACGACTCACTGCCTGTGTAAGCGAACACTCACCATGCTGCATTTATCTTCGCCGTTTCCATTGTGATATAACTATGTGGCCTGGTTACCCTTACCCTATACTTTGTGGAGAATCTAGGTATGGGTACCAAGATAACGTGCATTGTTCTAACAGCCGTTGAAAATAGCTGGGGCAGACCCTGGTGGTGGGTGTGGGTGTGTGGCCAACCAGAAGTAGACACCCAATTCCCCCTAGATCAGTCATATCTCATCTCTATCTCACACCAGAGAGGCTGAAATAATATACGATAAGTGCATGAGTCAGAAGACTAGGAAAGGTTGGCTAATTGATGGGCTGGGCTATGTGTTATTGATCTACTCTTATTATATACCTGTGGAATGGGATTGGAAACACATTTCTTTCAAGTGCTCATCTGTGGTATAAATAGATTGACAACCCAGCCCATCTATTAGCGGTAAAGATGCTCATCATCTCTGCAATATTAGTACAACAAACATCCATGTGTGTTAGTGCACTGTTCCGCACTCACATAAAGCAGCTTGCTAATAGAAGATGGATGGCAGCTAGCTAGCTCTCATCCTTTCACAAGAATGCACACGTGTGAGCTTTGAACCAAGACGGATAAGCCCTAAAATATTTTCATCATCACGCGATAGGTGCCGTAAATGACGTCATACTCATCAGCTATTCAATAACAATGTTTATTGTGACTTGTGTGGGCGGATCAAAGGAGCTGCGCATACTTTTATTACCCATATTGTAGTACACGTTCAATATGACAAATATTTAACGTTCAATGAAAAAATTGTTGAACTAGCATCAGCATCTTACACACAAAAACTGTGCTTTAGAGGCCGTAGAGGCGAGGGATGGTTGAGGCGACCTCACCCCTTCATTCAGCTATCTCTTCTACACTCTTGCACCCATGTGGCAAGGCCACGGCACACCGACCGGCCAAACGGCCCAGTGACCTATATGAAACGAGTTTCTCTGAGGGAGAAAGAGCCACCATACGACCTTTTCTGATTGCTGTAGCCTCGAGAACAGAGAACTCGCTTGTGAAGCTAGCGGGTGTGAACGTGCGCATGGGAAGTATGCTACGCCGTCGCATTTCTCTCGCTGGAGGTTGACGACTGCAACAAAGTCACATAATGCCCATCCTATCGTTTTATACATGATGCCTGTCTCAGTTTGTGCAAATGATGCTACATCCTCTGAGCCTACTACTCTGGGAAGGGCTGTGGCTGATGTCCATGCACATACCACTAATAATTGTGTTGTTTGTGATTGTGGTTCTGTTCGGTGTAAAAATAATATATATCAGGGCAGAACATTTGTGAGTAATGTCACCAAAAAACGGTATGATGTGGTTAGTTCTGCTTCCTCCATGAATTGTGCTACTGAGAATGTGGTGTATTTGATATCATGCACAAGATGTGGCGTACAGTATGTTGGAGAGACTAGCCAGAAATAACGCAGCCGTTTTAATAATCATAGAAACAGACTGAAGAGCATGGCCAACCTATACTTATATTATTATCATTTTAGTTCGGATGGACACACTGAGGTAGGCCTGAGACTATTATTCCCACAATTTGTCCGGATATTCTATTCTGAATTTCCTACTCCATATGCCTATTATTCTTTAAAGTTACCCATTATTCACAGAAATTTACCTATTATTCTGCTTGAAAAATGAAAAAACAGTACTATACAGAGCAGGCACATAAATATAACAAACATCACCCGATGGGAATTCGACGCCATTTTATCCACGTGGTTGTAGCGTGCCAGGATGGCTCCCGTGCCAGAATGGCTCATAGATTACAGTACATTAGCGTGCCAGAATGGCTCTGTAGACTAAGTGCACCAAATTAGTGTAGTAATAGCTTGATAGACGTGCTATTTCAGCAGCAATTGCTGATGCTAAATGGAGAGATATTACTAATAAGCTAGGATGGCTCGTGGAGTGCTCTCGCTCCCCAAAAATGCCCTGCATTCGCCATGCTCTTACATACCAACCATCCAGTGCTATCCTGTGATGGATCATGCCCATACATTTTGATTAGGCCCACAACATCCAAATCTCTCAAGCAAAGCTTTATCTGCAGGTTGGTAGGTATGCTCTTAGGCTGAGCTCGGAAAAGTCGGCACGTCCCCCAACGCCGCGCGCCATCCAGATATCGATGATGCATGACGTGACCACGGCGGCGCGCCGCTCTTGGCCATTCTGGCACGCTACACGTGGTTTTTATCCCTGATTCCCTGTCCGAGTCGGAGTCCGTTCCGTTTTGACCCACTCGTGCGCGTGACGCGTGTCCACTCGCACTTCGCCCTTCCGCGAGTTGCCGGCTCGTCGCTCGCTTGGAAACTTTCAACCTATTATTCTTGGAATTATTCTTATTCCCAGAGGGACCTATTATTCCTGAAATTATTCTGGAATAATCGACGCAGGACTACACTGAGGATGATATTATATGTATTATATGCCAACTGAGCAAAATTGTTGACACTGGAAAAAAAGTTGTTCAACCTTTAAGAGGCTTGAAAGAGAAGATTATTGGTGCAGGGAATTATCCTATGGACTGCATGATAATGTGAGGGCGGTTGGTAACATATCTAAGCAGACAGACCACAAACAGAAAGACAGACAGACAGACTTATGTGCATGCAGCACATACCAGTGGTAAAGCCTTGTGGGGATGAATCTCATTAGTTCAGAACCACAAGTGCTGCACTCCTGGTAGCCTTTATAAACTCGTGATGCCAGAGAGAGAAGTTGTGGTATGCTCTGCTGATGAGGGCCAACAAGCCCAACAGCTGTCCAGAGCTCCACATCTTTTTTCTCTTGGCATCACATGGTCTAATACCTTCATGCTTACAGAGGTTTGATAACAACCATATGAAAATTCTAATTGTCACATTTAGTGCTCCCCTCCTGCTATAATGAGGCTGGTTCACTTATTGGATACTTCAGTGCCAGAGAATGTTGCGTGGAGATGGAAGAGAGCCGTTCCTACATATATTTGGATGAATCTTTCCCCTTCCCCTGCATAGGTGTGTTAATGCCTGCATTGGCTGGATTTGTATCTGTTTACTTTATACACGTATAGTGCATGGATTTGTGAAGACAAAATACAGTGTTGTAGAGGGGGAGACATTGGACATTGTTTTTGGAAGAAATGCCAAGAGCACAACTAACTTTCCACTGCTCACAATCGAAGGCAGTGTCATATCGGAGGGGGATGAGGATGGTAAGTTCCAACATGCAATGAGTAACCTGATAAATTAACCAGATCCCCTCTCTTTCAGATTATCAGCCAGTCTCAGTCACTTTGACTCGGAGAGACTCAAGGATAACTCTCAGTTTGACTGCATACAATGATACGATTGCTTTGGAAGATGGCAACAAAGTCTTTCTAAGACACACTTCCGGTATTAATAATTATGTTAATCTGGTGGAGCAAAGAGGGGAGTTTTTCAGCCACACTGCAGAAGTAGCCATTGTGGATAAAAACAACCGTAAGTTGTGTACCTAGCCTAAATCTAAAGTGATCAATACAAACTCAATCAAACTGCAAAAATTCCTAGCTCAAAGAAGAGCAGCATACAAGCCTATAATCAAAAGCACTAAAGTGCAAACCCTTGGCACAGAATGCACATGTGTAGCGCTGTAACATTGATATAAGTTGACTGGGCCATCCATCGTCGACGGAGCCAGTTTATCGCCGCCAGAGATCAAAACTGACAGAGAGGAGACACTGAAGAAAAACTGCTTGGCAGCATTATGATGCAGCAAAGAACGTCGTTTACTTATAGCACTAGCGACAGTAATAGCATGGTTAGTTGGGATAGCTTTCTGATTGTAATGCAAGGGTACTGGATTCAGACTTGACTACTTCAATTTTTTTACCAACCCTTTTAAAACCAATATCTAACATTGATTTTGTACTTCACATACAAATGTATTGTAACGCGTAGATCATTGATAAAGCTGAACACGAAACGTATTTGCTGCGGCATATTTGCCAAACATTGTGTGTTGAACTATATGCTTTTTTATGTCCTAGGAATAGGCTGTGTGCTTGCTCTCTCAAAATGTGTGCATTTCTCTAGCCTTCTGAATTCTCTGCAGGAGTGGAAATAGATCTCGCTCAGTCTGTATACACTGTGTCCGAAGATGAAGCCGGTAATCAAATACTCACTCTAGTAATCAAGAACGGTTTAACAGCAGAGGGCCCTATCCCCCTGAGGCTCACAGCTATGAGTCTGACTTCGCCGGTTGTTAATGAGGTTGAGAGGGCTACACCAAGACAAGATTTCCATGTAGAGACTGTGGGTATTGAAATCCCTCCTGGAGCAGTTGGAACGACCAATATTAGTCTGAACGACATCATTATTGATGATAACACTGTTGAAAACCGCATCCAGAGGTTCAGCCTGATGGTGGAGGTATCTGAAGACCGAGTGTTCTTTGATTCAGACAACTCCACTGAGAAATCAGTTGAAGTGGCTATTGAGAGTGATGACAGTAAGATGTCTTACTTAGGTGTAGCTCATGCTTTGGTGTTTTGCTCTCTTCTTTTACAGCGGTCAGCGTTTCTCTATTGTCGTCTAATCTGGTATTTTATGAAAGTGATGAAAGTCCATTCAATATTTGTGTGATCGTGATAAGTGAAGGAACAGACCAAAACTGTCCTGTGGAGTTTCAAGTAAACTATACTCTCAGCTTCACCAAGTACTCATGTAAGTAAAAAAATTTTGTCTTTTTTCATGATACACAATGAAGATACCGAAAATGGAGATGGTGAGACAATCCTTCGTGATGTTACTGTCGATAAGTGTGACAACATGACATGTGTCAATCTTAAGGCTGTCTTCAACATTCCGAATGATGAAGAATTTATGTTTAATGTGTCTCTTCTACCCGATGCTGAAAGTGATGTACCTCAGTCTAGAATTTATGTTTAATGTGTCTCTTCTACCCGATGCTGAAAGTGATGTACCTCAGTCTGGGATGTTTCGAGTCTCTACAGATGTTTTGACGTTTGCAATAAGAGACGACTGTAAGTTGTAGATAATAAATTAATCACTTACAAGGTGTCTCTCTTTTTGACCATAGTACTTCAGATTAGGCTGGAAAGCAGGGAACACTATGTTTTTGAGTCTACCAGTGCTGTTAACATCTGTCTGGTGATAGAAAATGGTGCGGATGAGGATTGTCCAATAAATGCTTCTCTCTACTACCGTGTTCACATATCTGGTGGAAATGCAAGTAAGGGTTGTTACTGAGGCTGAATGTAGCAGTCAATATCTGATTTTGTAACAGGTGCAGTTGAAGACTACCAGGCACCACTAAATGTTTTTACACCATGTAAAGAAAGAAGCTGCTTTCAAATTGATATTTTGGACTCATCCCCTGTTCCTGAAGATGTTGAATATTTCGAGTTTAGTCTGAGTCTCCTGAATGATGCATCCCAGTATGCAGAACTGGTGGACACAGTAGGAAGAGTCTTCATCATACCAAAGCGTATGTATTATTTAAAGAGTATTGCGCGCATCCAGCTTTTATATATAACATTGTTTCTTGCGATCCTCCCCACCACACACACACACACCATTTTTACACTTGTGAGTATCACTATAGACATCACCCAGGACCCTAGAGTAACAAACCCACTTCCCCCTTAGGAGATTCCATACCTATGACATCACAACTCCCTATAAATACCCCACTGTGCATTAGTAGAACCATAGGATTGCAAGTCCCCCAGAGAGCCTAAGGTATGTGATTGTACACTACTGTAAGCTGTAGATTTTACACGAGAGTCTGTTGCATCATTCCGTGACCTCCCACTCGGGATCTACAACCTCGTAGATGCACGCCGCAGGTGACTAACCTATACATAGATTACCTAGCTGTGTATAATACTTGTGGAAACTATTTTCACATGACTATTAAGTAGTTCACTTTTCAAAGAGACTCTGGACTCCAACCAGGTGAAGTGCATGGCCTCGCCGCTTCCAGAATGTGCAGCATGTTAGGAGTTTAAAGAGGCCGAAACATGCTGTACATGATGAAGGAATGGGAACTCCCCTGATGACCAGAAAATAAATTATTTATAGTCTCTCTCTACCACTTTACTGTTTCCAAGCAAACCTGCCAGGTCTGTGGTTAGTATTTTTACGGACACCTGGACAGTTGCATGCTATGACGCTGACAAAGCCGCCCACACTCTCCCCTGTTAACTCTTTCGTAAATTCCTTCCCCTTTCTTGTTGATAATCCATACCCAACACACACACACACAAATTCCTCCCTGCAGCTACAGTCAATCTTATAGCAACATCATTTAGTGGCAGTGAAGCAAATGAGAAAGTTACAGTCTGTGCTTCTCTCTCCAACTATGACACCCGCTATAATATCAGCGTATTGATTAATGTGGTTCCTACTCTTTGGGAAAATCCTCAAACTGCAGGTAAGCTAGGCACTTAGCTACTCTTGTTGTTGTTTTTTTACCTACTCTATGTCACTTCAGATTATGATGATTTCAGCAACGAAACCTTAGAGATGAGGTTTAATTCAAATGAGGCATGTGTTGATGTCAAACTCTTTGATGATGACGTGGTTGAACTACGCTATGGATATTTTCGGGAGAGTTTTCGAGTCACACTTGAATCACCAGACAACAATGTTCGGTTAGGAGAAGTAGTATCAGCACGGGTTGGTATCATTGATGACGATTGTAAGTGTTAACCAAGCAAGCCTTCTCCTCTCCAATTTACTTTCATTTGTACCATTCAGATATTTGGGTTGAAGTAGATCGTGACTTGACAAACTCCACTGTACGAGAGGGAATCAGTGGTCCAGCTAGAGTGTGTGCTAGTGTAGTGAATCCTCTTGACCCCGTCTGCCCCATTCAATTTGATACTTATATTTCCTTCGTTTCTAGAAGTGGCAGTGCAGGTACGTATGTTATGTATACAGTATTTGTGTAAGAAATACTGACAGCTTTTTATTTATTATTTCAGCATCTCCTGGAGATTTCAGGGCAATATCCATAATCACGGCAATCAAACAGTGTGATCATACAGTGTGTGTGGACATGGTCTATCATGATGACAATATAGTGGAAACGGACGAGGTGTTTCAGGTGTATGTTACAAATACTCCAGGCCTACATCCAGGCATCAGAGTTGATCGGACCAGATATGGCATAACAATTGTGGATAATGATGGTAAATTACAGGCTTGTTGAGTAACGGATTAAGTAAGTTTAATCTATTCTTTTTCTCCCTCTCAGTTGTCACCATTGGTCCTGACCCTCTCAATATTAATGTTAATGAGTCGGTGGGTGTGGTTGAAGTTTGCATTGTTGCAGAAGATGGGTTTGATGAGGACTGTCCAGTAGGTTTTCCTTTTAATCTGACACTACAAATCAGTGAAGGTCTGGGCTCATAATGCACAAACTGTGAATGTTATTAGTATTATTACTTTAGATTATACTGAAAATCTGGTGTTTGAAGAGTGTGATGAATTAGATCGATGCCTTGTGCTGTCAATAATTGATGATGATCGGGTTGAAGAAGATGAACAACTGGGCATTATTCTGAAGAACACACGTGAGAGGGAAAATGTTTTACTCAGGAATGGTACTCTCACCGTCATCGACGATGATGGTATGTTAACGTGCAGTACTAGTTACAAATCTCGGTTAGGTTTAACTTCCAGAGACCTTGAACTTCTGTGCTAAACATACACAGAGCTCTAAACACACCTCTTGTGCAGTTATGGTAAGGAAGCGTCAGATCTTTACTTGGTTAAAAGTTGCCTACCTGTAGTATGGCACTGCTGCAGCAGTTCCAAACATTAACTATATAGCAGGTTAATTTGTAGAAACGCTATGCCTAAAGTATTAAGAACAATTTGTCACTTCTCCAACCAAATTAGTCAGGATGGATTGATGATCGTGGTGATGTCATGTTTGATATGGCCCAGAAAATTACCCACAAGAAAAAAAACTCCACTCTTTTAGTGTAGAGCACTGTAACTGCATAGTCGCATATATTATACAACCACTGGTGAAGTTATAGACAGTGAAAGACAAAAAGGTTCCTAGCCGCAATTCCATATAGTCACTACAAAACATGGCAACAACAAGCTATTTCGTCAACGAATAATAATCACAAACTACTCTGTACTTTGTAAAGGTTAAAGATAATGTTGAGCACGCCTGAGCAGCGACGATCACTTAGCTTCAGATCTCTTTTCTCATGACCCAATACGCATGGGAAGTGATCATGACTATGACTGGCCTATGGCTATAAATAGAATAAGAAGAGTGACGTCACATAAATCACTATTACGGCGGGCTTACACAGATACACAACAATAGCTGACCTGAGAATCATCTTTTGCTTCAGCTGCAGTTCCTCCACTGGAGGTGGCGTTCATCGAGGACTCTCCTCTTGTCCAGGGAGACTCTGTGGAGGCCCACATCCTTCTCTCACGACCTGTCCAGTCTCTTGTCTGCAGACTCAAGGGAGGATCCTTCAGAACTGAGAAAAACTGTGAGCACAGTTAACTTTTTAAAAGTTAGGCAGCTATATACTTCAATCTACACACCCTCAAACCCTTAAAGGGAATGACAGTATTTTACGGGCATTTGAAAGTACTTTTTGAAACTGCTACTGAAAACGTAATTGCATAGGAGGAAGGATTATCAAGGAATGCTATTAGATAGTGTTCACAACCAGGGCCTATGTACATAGCTTTGAAAGCCCTATTGTTAAGTTCACGTTTCTAAGCCACATTCCCTTTAACGTGTAGGGAGCTATCCTCAAAACACTTCAGTGCAAAAGCACTTGAGCTTTTAAACTGACCACACGAACTATTACGAAACACTTTTTACAGGCTCCAGTGGTCATGTGGTGTTCTCTGGACTGAGTCCTGCTCTCTACACTCTGAGAGTAGTGGCCACGAATGATAGAAATGACAAAGCTTTCATTAAGACCCGTTTCGAGATCACAGATGACACGGAGCGCTGTACTCTCCACCTCATCAATGGTGGAGTGAGTGTGAGTGGAAACAGTGCCACAGTAGAGTTCACTGGGAGGGGACCTGCCCACGGCTACCTCTGTTACCTGGACAAGATGGAGCCCTACCAGTGTATGCCACCATCTGTGTAGCTACTGAGTGTGTTTCCAGGTAGCTAGTGGTGAGTTGTGGGGTCATGACTGCAGGCTCCCGTCCAGTGGTGGTGAATGGGTTGAGTTCTGGGAGACATGTCCTGAAGGTGGTACCCACTGGCTGTGGCAGGAACAGAATGAACCTGAAAACTGACTTTACGTTTTGAAACTCCTATAATACCTTTATTAATGTAACATTAATACATAACCATACTTGTGGTTTATTAACACTGAGGCTAAGTAAGGGCCGGAACGTTTGAGTATTCACGTGAAGTGTCACATAAGAAGAAGCTGTGAGTCCTATTATTATTCCCTGAGAAAGTCCACTGCTTGTAGATACTGCTGCGCGAGATTCCAAGTGGCTCTGTTTTCTCCAGCCAGGACCAATGCGTGGGTGAGCATGAGGCATAGCGACAGGCTGTTAGCGGGTCAAGGGAGGGTTCGAGTGCACATAACAATAGCCCTTGATCAGCAGGTTCCGTGACATCAGAGCTGACTGCTTGCTGCTGCGAAGTGCACCAAAGTAAGGGTGGATGTGGTGACGAATGAAACCAATCGTTTCAACCTTCTGACCCCTGAGTGAGGCCTGTGTGCAATCACAATACTGTAGTGCATTCTTTAAACCACTATATATGTGGTTGTTTAATGACAGTCATTCAAGGCCCACTAACATGAGCGGTGATGTATAACTTTCCCTTTCGGTCAAAATGTTGTAAATTTACCCACTTCTAGAAATCCACAACTCGCGCCCACTGTGAACTCCCTTGCACCCGTCCGGCAGGCCGACAGGCGGCGTAAAACCACCGACGGCATCCTCAGAAGTGGTCAGTGCCCGGCTCTTGTGATGGTGCGGTCGGGAGCTTAGATGTTTCTTTCATCTAGACCTCTACCCTTTCAGTACTCTAAAAAAAGCCACCGGGGTCCGGAGTGAGTAAGACATGTCTCAGATGGGTAAGTCAGTGTCTCAGCAGCTGAAGGCCAGGCACGAGGTCTGTGCGTCTGTAAAACGGCGGAAGACCCATGCGTGCGCGTGCGCGGATGAAAGGGGTGTACGTGTGTCGATATGGGCAGAATTACGCATGCGTGCAGGCTGAGATATACTGGATAACGCGCATGCTCAGTCGTTTGTTGCGCGCATAAAAGCTGCGAGCAAAACGCTCTGCAGGCAACTAGCTATTGAGTTGACGGCTACGCAAGAGCCATGGCACTCTTAAAAATAGCTTTTGCCTTTATGACTGCTGCTATTCAGCTAGTGTACTCGAATGACGGTGAGTTTTAGCTATAGCTATAATAGCTACCAGCGTGACTGGCCAAACTTTTTTTATCTCAGATATATACCTCGTGGGTCGTACTTATATAGAGTACCTGAGGACTGTAGGACTGTTCCTATCACCATTGCTTCCAGAGCCACTGAAACCAGAGAGGCATTTATTCTACTTCTACTTTGATTATTGTAAGTATAGCTATACCTATTATATTATGCAATTTTCTATATTTGTTATCTGTAATTCTATGCAGATGGTCGTCTTTATGATGCCATCCTTGGAGATGATTATGAGTTTCCAAATATTACTCATGTCATCACCTTTCTTTAATTTACTCATATCTCCTGGAGCCACAAGGAGCTTTGATATAACCATCATTGATGATAATATCGCAGAAATGGAATATTATTATCGACATTATTATTGGGAAGAGGTCATCTCGCTTTTAATATTGGGGTGTATGTTTCTGATGAAGAGATTACTGTGGCAGTTACTATCTATACATTGACGACACTGATGGTAGGTTCAAAGTATTATAGCTATTATATAATGGCTAACCTATACTTTCAGGTTTAAGATTTGAACTCCTGAGGGATGGAATCACTGTTATGGAGGAAGATGTGGGGACTGTTGATCTGTGTATTACATACAGAGGAGATAATGTACCACCAGTTATTGATGCTGCTTTTCAAGAACGTACTTATGGTAACCAATAAACTTTACCATACTATCTAGACTACTTCCAATGGTGGTATAATCTACAACACACGGTGATGACATCATTTTCAATACCACTGGTTTAGTATTCTCAATGGAAAATGGTGACAGGATGTGCTTTAGTGTGACGATTGTTGATGATAATGAGATTGAGTATAGTGAGTATTTTTACTTCCGTTTCGATGCCATCAACAGCTCTCTCACATATTCTTACTTTTTTGATGAAACTTATATCACTGTAACAGACAACGAAGGTTAGTTGTGCACTATTAGTTTGAAAGCAGTTTAGAATCAGCATGTCTGTTTTTTCAGCCTTCAGGATTGGTCTGGAGAGCTCATCCTACTCAGTATTGGAGAGTGACGGAGTAGTGACCATCTGTGTGACTGCCGATCGTGGGGACGGTTCTGAGGTGTACACAGCCACTCTCTCCAGCATCAATATCACCACTCAAGGTATAACAATAAGCACACATATTACAATAATGTCATTCTACACTACCTAAAGGTCTGGTTGATCATGGGTCACTGGACCAGCAGCTAACTCTATCAGCTAGTCTGGGCAGGCAGTGTTTCAACATCACTATCACTAATGATGATGTGGTTGAGGAAGATGAGTTCTTTCAACTAACTCTCACTTCCATCGCAAGGAATTCTTCAAACCTTTTCCTTACCAAGAAACAACACCACTGGCTACTGTGACCATAATCGATGACGATTGTAAGCCATTAATTTTTATTACATTAAAGTCATAAATTGTGCTGAAATATCGTCAGTGGTGTGCACTCCAAACTGTGTGAATGGACTATGTAAATTTCCGGGAGTCTGCCAGTGTTTTGAAGGATGGATTGATGAAGACTGTTCGAGAGGTTAGCTAAAGGCCCCAATGGGCTTCCGTACGTAGACCTAACATTAAGCTCCCTGCGTGCATTGAGTATACATTCTATACTCATAGAGATATGTCAGCCACCTTGTGTCAATGGAAGGTGCAATGTCAACACTGGATACTGTGACTGCTCTCCTGGATACACTGGTGCCTCGTGCAGTGAAGGTTAGACATACAAAAACACATGGCACGGCATCCTACCAGATCCCCAGATATAATGGAGTGCAAAGACGAAAATGGAGGCTGTGACCAGATCTGCATTGACTTTCCTGGTGGCTACAGCTGTTCATGCAAAGCAGGGTTTTACTCAACTTACCTCAGATGGAAGCTCTTGTAGTGGTATGGGAACTGACTGATATGATAATCCTAAGAGTATACTCTAAATATTTGTGTGCCTGGTGTTGTGGATGCAGATATTGATGAGTGTGAGGGAGGGAGCCATGACTGCAGTCAGATCTGTGTCAACACTCCTGGATCATACTACTGCAACTGTCAGCGTGGCTTTCAGCTGGGCAAATAGCACACACTGTGGAGGTATATAATGCTTCATGTCATTTTTGTGAGAGTGCTTGCATTATACATCATGTATCAACCGCAGATGTGAACGAATGTGAACTCTTTCCTAATGGATTCTGCAGCCAAGTGTGTGTCAACACCGATGGATCTTTCCACTGTGAATGTAGAGGTGGATACGGCCTGTTTGGATCATCTTTCTGCACAGGCATGCATGGCATTTTCGATGAGTAGTCTCTAAGATAACACATGCTTACTATGCAGATATTGATGAGTGTAGTGAGGGGATTGATGAATGCAATAAGAGTGGACCCACACCGTCTCGCTGTATCAACACTGAAGGGAGCTACAGGTGTACTTGTGATGAACATGTTGGGTACCGTTTAGCTACTGACAACATAACTTGCAAAGGTATACACATTTCTCTACTACACACAAGTAACATTTTAAGTATTAACGGTTTGCAGATGTGGACGAATGTGAAGAGAATATTCATGTGTGCACAGAGATTTGTGTCAATACACCTGGTTCCTACAGTTGCTCTTGCCCTGAAGGATATGTACTTGAAGATGATGAGACATCATGCAGTGGTTAGTGGGGCATCCGGTTCAAAGAGATCATTGTGTGGTCACATTATTGTGAAACAGACATAGATGAATGTATGCTCATGAATGGTGGCTGCCAGCACTCCTGTACTAATGAACTTGGTAGCTTCAACTGCAGTTGTGACAAGGGATATAGGCTATTGAAGGATGGATTACAGTGTGAAGGTAAGGAAACCTATTTTTTGGAAGCTTATTCTTTATTCAACGTTTAGCTCTCAGTTGTGATCCGGTTCTTGAAGCTCCACTGAATGGTTCTATGGACTGTGACACACAGACAGTGGGTGGGACTTGCAGGTTCACCTGTGACGAGGGCTACACTCTGAGAGGCTCAGACAGTCGGACCTGTCTCCCCTCCCTCCAGTGGAGGGAACCTCCTGCCATATGTGACCCTCCAATGTGCCCTCACCTCACTCCTCCTGACAATGGATTTGTGTTGTTCCCATGTACCAGAGAGGAGGGCCATCTGTGTCGTGTTGTGTGTGCCCATGGCTACAGCTTAGAGGGTCCTAGCAATCAGACATGTACAAAGGATAACGTGGGCAGTCTTGTGTGGAGTGATGGACCACAGTGTGTGGGTGAGTTGGCTTTGTAATGAAAACCCTCCTCTTGTGGCCTGCCTGCCTTTGATAAGTTCAGTAGTAAAGTAAGAAGCACTATTACAGCAGAGTGAAAATGCACGTGCATTAGTGGATGAAAGGATTTTCTGTGCACACAGCTTGTAGTAGCTAGTTCCATGGCTTTGTATATGTGTAGGTTCTGAGAAACAACCTTTATTGTGCAATTTCTAGTAGCTTGATTCCCAGAGCGGAAATGTTGACTGGAAAGGGGTGGAAGTTTCAGGTTTTAGCAGACTGCACCTCTCTCTATTGTCTAAAGCCTGCATAAATAAAATTTGAGGCTCAAAGTTCTTTCCATTCTATACTTATGGCCCCATGTGTCACACAAGTATAGATGCTCAAACTTGCGCGATAAGGGTTGTTTACTCAATCAGCTCTCAGCAATTCGCATAAATTCAGACAATGGTGAAAGGCAAGACTTGAAAATTTGTTAGCAAGTATACATAATGACACGAGTCGTAACCCTCGGCGCGCATGCGCAGCGAGGGTTGTACGTGTGTCTGTCGACGCTTATACAGGCCACGAAGTGGATTATAAGCGATGTCATTGGGTTCAGAACTATGCGAGCCTGAAAAAACAGTGATTTTCCTGAAACGACAGCGTTCGAGAGATATGCCGAGCGAAAAAGCCAATCCACTGGAACTGGTATATACGCTCAGTCTGGGTACCTTGGAGACACAGGGAGGCACAACGAAGGGCGTGTGTCGACTCCCATATGCTATCTACTAGTGTAGCTAGCCCGTGGACTCCGCAAGCTACTAGCGGGAGACCACGAGTAATACTCTCATAGCCCTGCGGCCCATACCGCGCATGCGCAGTGCGCCGAGGGTTAATGCGCACGCGCATACCTCGCGCGCCAGCCAATGCCGATTGAGGCCGCTCGATCGTGTGCGCGCGCTCTACTCACCTGACTGCGCGCGAAGCCAGACTTCCTACGAATCTGCGCGCACCGGCGGAAGCTAGACTTCCTACGAATGACGGAAGTTGACATTCCTAAGCGTGACTAATTGACATTCTTAAGCGTGACGACACGTACGTACGTACGCGTTGCCTCACGCTAACGCGCTCGGCAATTATAGCTCAGCTGGTAGCCAAGACTGTAGAGTGTCGTGGGTTTGAATCCCAACTGGGGCAGCTCTTCTTTTTCTCGCAGGAAAAAAGAACTGTCCTGGGTGTAGTTGACTTGTTTGTCTTGCCTTTGCCTTTCTACCTTCGAGTTTTCAGATACAATTTCGCATTCTATTTCAGAAAGTAGTAAATGTTCTCCCAATCCTTGCTTGAATGGAGGATTTTGTATTGAGGATGAAACTGACTTTACTTGTGTGTGCAATGGAACAGCAACTGGTTATGGTGGAGAGACTTGTAGAGCAGTCATTGTGAATTTGGAACCAATCCCACCAGTTACAAATGGATTAGATTTCCAAATAAGTTTATACACTGATGTAAAAGGATTCAGTGAAAGGGTAAGAGTGAAAATTGACAGACCTAAAGTGAGACAATGTGCTACGTGTGAATAGTGAAGAAAAAAGTCCTGCAACTGTAACAGGTGCAATAGGGGTAGTAAGAGTTAGTTTACCGAGAAATACTCCCAAAGTAATGTATGTGCCACGAGAGAGAAATGTATACATATCTGGTGGCTCGGATAATGAGACACAATCGTATTTTCAACGGTTTAATCTCACAAGAGGACTGTTGGAGCCAAGTTGTTGCAGTGCAGATGATCATGTCACACTATCCTGTCCTGGGGGCTCCACTCGGCCAATATCACTGCTGTCACCATGTCAGTGGAGTACTACCAAATGTGGAAGTGACAAGAGCAAATGGTGCTGTGTTTGCTAAGAGTGGTGATTTATCTCTACCAACCTCAGTCTCTGGCCTAAGGTATAGGGAGAAACGTAATAGACACTAGCACACAATGACCTTAGAGCAACGTCTCCCAGTGAGTGTAAAGTTTGCAGTGAATGCAACAACGCAGATCCTACGTGCTATTGCTACGTTCACACACAACAAGACACGGCCGAGTTTCTCCAAACCAGGGCCTTGGCCTTCACTTACATCTCCCAAATCAAATCTTTACTTCCACCTTGGTTGGAACTGCTTGTAGATTTACAGATGTCATTAGAGTCGAGTGGATCGACTAAAAACGACCTGTTTGCTCCAATAACTCGACCCAGTGAGCCGGTTTCCTCGTTTGAAGGTTGTGACAAACTCACTAACCTGGAAGGTAGTAGGTATTCAGTGTTGAGATATGACAAAACTCTATCAGCAGTGATAGACAGCCAGAGATATGACTACAGAGAGAGCACTGAGACTGGAGATGTCATGTGTTTTGCAGTTGACTTGTGTCATGAATCAGAGTCTCCAGTTCACATGCAGATCTCCCAGCCAATCAATGACATTCTAGTCTACCAGTATCTCCGTGGGTTCACTGACAGACAGTGGAACATTCTCCTCAATACTGTGTCAGTCTTCAAACAGTCTGTTACTCAAAGTAGCAGCGATACATTTTGGAATGGCATGGAGATGATGTCACTGCCAGATGTAAAAGTAGATATTTCGGTGAACACAGAGCTTGAGCTTCAATTTAACGAGGGTGGCCTCAATTTCATGGTGGAATTCAGCGGAGATGCTTCATTTGAATACAGAGTAAGCTATCTATATTTTCATGGTCTATTAATGTATTTGCTACTTTTTATACCGACAGGAAAGACAAGGAACACTGGAAGGCCAGATTACTTTAGTAGCTAGTAGCAAGATTGATGGAACTGAGCAGAGCTTCCATCTCAACAGCTACGACAGAACGACAAATGCCTACTTTTACATTGAAGGTGGGTCTCTACAAAATGCTCTTCTTGTTTACTTGTTTCTATTTGTTGTATCTAGGTGGTGGGGATCCGTGTAAGAGCAAGACAGGATTATCTTTTGAAGCAAGTTACCAGCCACAACCTGGTGAGCTGTTCTTCACACGGCTTCTTCGATTCACTGAAATCACTCAGAGCTGTAGCTTCAGTGCCTTCTTGCCAATAACCAGTGACTACAGAGCTCTTGGTCTCAGTCTACACACTGAGTGTCCTCTTCTTGCTATTGGACACCTCATCTTGCCTGAAATGTCCCACACCATCACCTTCATTGGATCAGAGAATCCTAACTGCTTCACTAGTAACTTCCTTGAAGTTCCAGACCCAGCTCTTGTGATTGAATCTGAGTTGGTCAACGATCGCTTGCCTCTTGGGAACATCTTTGAACTTCAGGCCAACTCTACAGGTCCTGATGTAGTGACTGTCTTTGGAAGAGAGGATTCCGGACCAGTCTCTCAGTTTCATTCGGTACAAGTGACTCTGTTTGGAGGAGTGTTTGAGTCAGAGGCCACCGTCAGGAATGATCAGCTGACAATCTCCACCAGTAGTGGTAGTGTGTTTGGCTATCCAGCTGAGCTGACCATCACTGCACCTTCCAACAAGACTGACTGGCAGGACCTGGAATTGACTGTGGACGGCTCCCTACTCTCAGGCAGTGGCAGCTTCGTAGAGAGCCTGAGTGAAGTGGTTACAAAGAAACTGAGAATGCTGGCCGAATCGGCAAATTCACGACGAGAAGTAGCTCAGATGTCTCTTAATCAGTCAGAAAAGAGGCTTCTTGTCGTTGAAGTTCAATACAACGAGGCAGTTGCAAACGTGTCACTAGCTGAACAAAGGAGAGACTCGCAAAGTGAACTTGTTAAAGAAACAACAATGAAATTGCAGCAGGTCCAACGGGAGTTCAATGATAGCCGAGATGAGCTACAAGAACTGGTGGACATTGACAAACAGTGCACGGAAGAGGTGTGTAGGGATGTTTGCATGCCTGGAGAAGTGTGCAGAAACTGCTCCATGCCAACTTTCATTGAAAAGACTGGAAAGTGTCCAATCACAGTCAAAGAAGTCAGAAATATACGTGTTCCTCCGTTCTTTGTAACAAGAACCACGTGGATGTTTGTGACTCAGTGCCGTCTTGACGACAATCGGGTGTGCATTGAGGAAGACTGTCCAGTGGGTGTCGATAAAGTATGCTATGGGAAATGTGTTCCGGTGTTTGAATCACGTCTTCCGGTGTACTACTGGAGAATGGTAGAAGTGGACGTACCATCATTTGAAAATTGCACTGTCCGAATCTACAACTCTTCGGTTCCCAGTACATGTTGTGAGAATGTGACGTGTGCTGCGAGGGTACCAGATCCCACGTGTGTTAGAAACAATGCAGACTGTAGAGCAATGCGCCAGAGGGAAGCAGTGATGCACAGGGTGTCGGGGACGAGGCTAGGGAACTGTTTCAACAGTTGGTGGAAGCTCGAAGGAACCGCTCGTTGGCCCAAACTTCTAAGAGAAGAGCTGGTGTTGAATACGAAATTTACAAACAGAGGGTGGATCAGTTGGCGATGAGTTTGGAGAGACTTCAAAAAGCAAATGATAACTCTGAAACGGTGTATGACCGTACATTGGAAGAAGTGGAACCAATTCTGAGAATATTTGAAAGTGGTAATGACAGTGGGTATCAGAATGTCTTCAGCATCAATGGTGTCACATTCAACACAAAATTGACCGACAGTCCAACATCCTTGGCCTTCAATCTGATAGACAACAGTGGAGCTGAGTACCGAGAATCATACCTGTACATTTCAACACAATCAGAAGCAGTCAACCTTGAAAGAATGGGCGATGGAATAATAGACACAGCATTCATTGGTGACTCCAAGCGAAGTACGTGGCTACAGACAAGGCTGAGGAGACAGACATCAGCAGATCTCACTCCAAGACAGATCTTTGCCTCTCGCTGCACTCACATCTCGAACACACAACTCTTCTTTGCCGAGATCCATGCCAGACTAACAGAGATTGAAGAGAACATTAACACCTCTCGTGAAGGAGCCGGTGGGCTCTCGGAGAGTCTGAGTGAGGACGGACCACAGGAGGACGAGGAGTTTGCGGCCTACCTGGACCTCATCAGGGACTACGAAAACCTGTCGATGGAGGCTCTGCGGGTGCTGGAGAGCACCATCTTCTCAGAGTGGCAGGCCACATGAGTTCCTGTACTCAGAGTCGGGCTCGTTGGGGAGGTGGGGCTGCGATGGACTGGCGACTGCCTCCCATCCTCCACTGACCAACTCCTGAACCTGATAGACTTGACTCCAGACAGTCAACTGAGCCTAGAGTTCATCTCTCTGAGACCTAGCTTTCCACTGGCCGCCAGAGGTTGCTGGAGTTAGCTCTTCTCTCCAACGTTTCATCCAGGAAGGTCTGGCTAGGGTGGACCTATCATCGAAATCACAACGGCTATACAACAGACAATTACTGTGTAAACGACCTCCAGTTATGATAACGAGCCACCGCCCGAGGTGAACATCTCTCTGGGGCGACCTGGATATCATCGAGGCAGAGTCAACCTCCACTGACGTACTACTACTGATGAGGGACGGTAATGTACTGCCACAGTTCACCACAAACGAGTTGGTCATTGTTGCCGTGCAGTCGACAGGACTCGGCCACTACACATGTGTGGCCATCAACCAGTGGGCACTGCGATGTCTATCGACACCAGTGTCACAGTCTATGAGCTCCACAGTTCTATCTCTCCCCAGAGTCTGTCGTCACCTACTTTGTGACGGAGATGGGCCTGGTTTGCTGCAACGCATCGGCCTGGCCCTACCCTGGCTGGAGGTGGTACCATCGCAGCTCTCCTGAGTCAACTGGACAATCGTCGAAGGAGAACTAACCAACGAACTACTTATCGTGATCCCAAGTAGAGGACGAGGGTATGTATGCTGCGAGCATTCAACTATCACGGCAGTGTTCGTTCCGAGCAGTGACCTGACACTTCTCCCGTTCACTGTGTCCCAGCATCATTTCCCTCTGGAGTTCTCCGTATTCATTTCCAATGGAACCTGCACAGCAGAAGATTTGTATGACTCCCTCTACTCCCTAATATCTGAGACTATCGATGGAGAAACGTCTACCATTGATGATTTTAATGTGACAGAAGTGGATTCAGAGAACTATGACGTATCCCTGAGTCTTGTGAGCCAAAACATCACCACACCCTACCTTCACCTCTCGACGTTTGCCGAGATTGCAAACTCAGCACTGCCTCACGCTAGGAGCCTTCGCAAAAGTGTACAACTGATGACTGATCTTCTAAATGGAGACACTGTGGGCCTCATCTGTCCGGGGACTGGATCTTCAGTCGTGGAAGACTCTCTGGTAGTGGTTAAGTTGAGGTACGTGTGTCCACCAGGAAAGAGACTCAACTCCGACTACCTCCTCTGCTGTAAGCCACTCTCTAACCCTCTCACTCTTGGTAGAAGCTGTGACCTGAACTCTATTTTAGTGAGCTGCGAGCGAGGGCACTTCTCCTCTGAGATCGAGCGTTCTCGGATTGTAAATGGAGTCAGTTTCAGTGAGAGTGTTCCAGTGTGTGAGAGATGTGCACTCTACACTTATGCCGATGCTCTCGGGAGCATCACATGCAGCCAGTGTCCGAATTACCACACTACCTCATTACCTGGAGCTTCCTCAGTCATGACTGTCTGCGTGAGTTAATGTCCTCACTTCATTCCTGTACCTAGTTTATAAGTATTTCTGTGTCTCCAGCTCAGCCACTGGTGCTGGAGTGTGAGGCTAGACCACCAGTGGCCACATTGACTTGACTGCAAGACAAACAGACCTCCTCAGACCACTCTCTGCTCCTTCAATGGCGGACTCAAACACCAGTGTATGCAGCTCCCACTTCCTTATGTAACTAGGTACATTCTTATGTAACCTCCAGGCAGGTTCCTACCCAGTGGCCATCAATAGAGATGTGTCTCCTCTGGGGAGCCCACACTCACCATCTTTGTTGAAGACGATGAGGGATTCAGGCAGAGGAAACCGTCCCTTACTTCCTCGAGGAAGACTCCAAACCCACTGGTTATCCTGTTCATGTAGCTCAGACCTTGCTATGCTAATGCCCTCGTTTCCTTTCCGCCTCAGCTGCAGTTCCTCCACTGAGGTGGCATTCATTAAGACTCTCCCTCTTGTCAGGAGACTCTGTAGAGGCCACATCCTTCTCTCACGACCTGTCAGTCTCTGGTCTGCAGACTCAAGGAAGATCCTTCAGAACGGAGAAAACTGTGAGCTCCTACTCCCAAATACATTACTGGGTATATTATACAAGTGGAAAAATCATTTCTTCAAAATGAAAGGGGGATATAGGGATGGCTTGAAGCGCCAAAAAGGAAGAAACAAGGGGTCATTACACAGCAAAGTTGCACAAAGCTACATGACACCATCCCTATATCTTTGTTTTATTGTTTATAAGCAAAGTTTCCCTTGAGCTAAGTATACATGCAAGACAACCTCTATTACAGAGCCGTATATAACAACAAAGATATAGGGATGGTGTCATGTAGCTTTGTGCAACTTTGCTGTGTAATGACCCCTGTTTCTTCCTTTTTGGTGCTTCAAGCCATCCCTATATCCCCCTTTCATTTTGAAGAAATGATTTTTCCACTTGTTTCCACTATTTTAACAGCTTCTGGCAACACTGCATTTATTGTTACAGTCACTCTGATGTTCATGGCTATGTTGTAGATAGGCTACCATAGACAAATTGAAAGTAGTAGCTAATGGCTGCTAGATACCATGTATTGTCTTCAACAAGGAGTGTAATTAGATTATTGCACATGGTTGTGGTTTCATTGGCAGGCTTTGGTAATCAGGCTACAACCTGGGGGGGACAAACAATGAAGGCCCATTTGATTGAGCGCCCCGCAAGGGTCGCGTAACACCGCGCAGACTCTGGCAAGTTGCTCTTCGTGCATATCAACAGCAAGATAGCCAGTTGGAAATGTGCACACCTTACTTACAGAAGGTACTGGAGGCTGACAGTTCCTCTGCAGGTCTGCCAACTCGCCCGGTAGAATACGCTCGCAAGCACATTGGACAACGCCCCTGCCTGGCGCATGCGCGCGGATCACTGATGCTGAGTAAGCAGCAAATGGCGTTGTTCAGGTCGACCAGGGAAGAGCTCCATGATCTACCGTAGTGACTAGCGGCAAAAAAGAAACGATCGCTTGATGTCCGTGCACACCTCCGGCGAAATTGGAGACCTTCAGTGAAAAAATCAGTGCTTGAACTGGTACTGGTAAGGAGATAGCGGGTTTAAAGAAGAAGAAGAAGAAGAAGAAGAAGAAGAAGAAGAAGATGAAGAATATGATGACACGAAAATCGTGAAATCGCGTATGAGCGAATTCTCGCGTGGACGACTGAAGGTGCGTATGAGCTCTTGGGGGACATGTATAGGTAGATATGGGCCCGTAGACTATTGCTAGTATGTTTTGAAGGCCTAGGAAGTGATTCTCACCGAGTTTTTAGTCGTTTTGTACGCGGATCACGTGAGATTTCACCCGTGTCATCCCTATATAGAGAGTCTACCGACTCTCTAATATAGCAATGCCTATAGTTGCCTCTTCAAACACATAAGCCAGTAAATTTGAATTGCAGGCTCCGGTGGTTATGTGGAGTTCTCTGGACTGAGTCCTGCTCTCTACACTCTGAGAGTAGTGGCCACGAATGATAGAAATGACAAAGCTTTCATTAAGACCCGTTTCGAGATCACAGATGACACGGAGCGCTGTACTCTCCACCTCATCAATGGTGGAGTGAGTGTGAGTGGAAACAGTGCCACAGTAGAGTTCACTGGGAGGGGACCCTGCCCACGGCTACCTCTGTTACCTGGACAAGATGGAGCCCTACCAGTGTATGCCACCGTCTGTGTAGCTACTGAGTTTGTTTCCAGGTAGCTAGTGGTGAGTTGTGGTGTCATATCTGCAGGCTCCAGTCCAGTGGTGGTGAGTGGGTTGAGTTCTGGGAGACATGTCCTGAAGGTGGTACCCACTGGCTGTGGCAGGAACAGAATGAACCTGAAAACTGACTTCATCATTGAGTGACAAACAATATTGTCAATGTTCATGTGAAACTGAAACGTTTTCTTAAAAACTACTAGATAGTTCTCAAACTATGTTTGTGGAAACTCTAATATAATTTTTTTTCACGTTGTGACTCAAGCAGACATCAATACAGCTGTTCAATGAAATGATCGTTGTAAACAAGTGGAAACCCTCGACGAACTGCGCATGCGCGGTACAGCTAAGTGATGTGTTGGCCTGGGTATGCGTTTACTCGTGGTCTCCCGCTAGTAGCTCACGAAGAGTCTCACACGGGCTAGCTACAGTAGTAGATACGTAGCATGCGGGAGTCGATAGGATACACATTGTTTGTTGCGACTTCAACACAAGCGGACCCGGTCGAGCCTCTGCTAATTAGCAATTGGCTTGTTCGCTTGATTTTCACGCCATAACTTCTGAACGCGGCACTTTTTACGAAAATCGCCGTTTTTGAAATGAAGCCAGTGTAGCGCTGAACCCGTCGGTGTCGCGTGGTGGCATCGAAAACGTGGTAACAGACGGACAAACAGACGGACAGACCAAGTGCAACCGTCGGTGCGCATGCGCGCAGAGGGTTAATTACACTTGTAAGCCATGCAAACTTAGTTTTTAGCCAGATATGGACAACATTTCATCGTTGGTCTATTGACATGAAGGCAACATACAGCGCACTTAGCTAAAAACATTGTTTTGTTCTTGTTACCCAGTGGGTGCATGTTTTTTTCCTGCCAACAGTATAGCTATCAGTAAACAACACTGTTGAAGGAAGGCTGAGTATCTATATAATATAGCAAACTAACTATGTTGTCAAGTTTGTTTCGAAAGACATTCCGTAAGGTGACTAGAGCTACCTGTGATAAGTCACCAACCAAAAATGAAGTGGTCTCCAAGAGCTGAACAAAGGCTTGATTTCTTAGTATATGAAATGGTTTTCGCTTTTTGGTGAGAACTTTTTACAGACAGTAATGTCACAAATCCCACAGTGTACAGGTATATAGTTCCGTGGGTGGTAAAAAATGATGAACATCTGTTGTCGTGGGGTGTCCATCGACTTTCAACCTACAGCACCTGGCTACATGTTATTTCTGTTACAATGTGTGCATTCTTCAATGCCAACAACATCTGTAAACAACTTGTTGATGGGAGACTGAGTACCTAGAATGGAAATGAAGTGGTCTTCTCTCCATTGTGCAAAAAGTCAAGTAATGCTGCCAACAACACTGATGATTGATGACGCAGTAGAAGTTATCAGCTTTCAAACCTTTATTGTGTTAAGTTGAAGTTGACCATTAGACATGTATATGTACTATGTTTCATGCTGTTGGGTAGCTACGCATGACTAAAGAGTCTAAGTCTCTGCATAACGTGTGAGATGCTACCAGGATTGACCATAATTTTTCCTCATTGTCACAATGTAGGTGGTGGGCACAAAAAACAACTATCCCATTGAAGAACATCACTAACATCTGTTTTCGTTGGGGTGTGGGAGTGGGTGCATGTTATTCTAAAGACCTTTAACATCTGTCGCTGGACCTGTTGTGTGTGTAAAACAAAGGACAGTTTATCTATGCACCTGCATTATGTAAAATTGTGTAATACTATGGCCATAAATTGTGTATGGGTAGAAAGTCTAGTGCCCAGACTATGCATGCGTATGAGTTTGGCACTACCGCAGCATAAAAAGCCAACTGAGCCAGAGACGGTTGGTTAGCTAGCTCAATAGCAGAGTTTGCTTATCAGGAACCATGCCTGTTTTTGGCTATGCTCTTGCTTTCATTTTTTTGGCTACTGCTATTCATCTGGTGGATGCTAATTATTATGGTGAGTATGTGAATGTCTACAAATGCTTACACTGTAGCCACAGTAAGGGCAATCTCATACCAACAGATTTACGTTGCTACTACAGCTACCCTCGCACTGCACGTGAGGATGCAGGGATGAGGCATAGCATAAACATCTATTCCAGAGCCAACATTACCAGAGAAGCATTTATTTACTTGGAATATTCCGATTGTAAGTTAATTCATTCACACTTTTTGTTTGATCCAATGAGTACAGATCCTTGGTATGCTATTCCTGGAGAGGACTTCGAGTTTCAAAATATTACTCCATCATCACGTTTCTTTAACTTCACCATATCTCCTGGAGTCTCAAAGAGATTTGATTGACTATCATCAATGATAGCCTTGCAGATTACTATAGAGAGGTAATTAGGCTTATCGTCGGGATTTATGTTCCTGGTGGAAGAAATCACTGCTGCAATGTCTATTTTTACATTGAGGATGATGATGGTAAACTGTAATAAAGTTGTATGGCAATAATATTTATTTATGATCCTTAGGTTTGCGATTTGATGTCACTCGCACAAGATATGGAGAAACCTCAGGGGACTGCAGAACTGTGTGTGACCTATAACGGAGGGGAAAATGTACCAACAAATATTGATGCTTCATTTGTTGAAAACAACTATGGTAAGGATTCTAGGGTGTCACTTTTTTCCATCACACAAATACCGGTGATGGCATGCTGATGCCTACAAACCTCATTATATTGCTCATCCACAGGTGATGCCATCATTTTCAATACCAGAAATTTCTCAATGGCTACTGGTGACAAGAAATGTTTCAATTTAACCATAGTTGATGATGACCAACTTGAGCCAACAACTGAGTCATATTACTTTGCTTTTGATGCACTCAACAGTTCCATCAGAAATAATCTCTTCTTTGGTCCTATTAATATCTACATACGAGATAATGAAGGTCAGTTTAGCAATCACATTAATCTTGTCTTGCGACTTTTTAACACAATTAATTCATAGCATCACTAAATATCGTTACAAGCAGTATATACCACAAAATGTAAGATGTTGTTGGCAGGACATCCAGTGAGAGAGTGGAATCTACTAAAAACCCCAATATAAAGTTGTGTCAAATTTGTTTGTTTACTCTCCTTAAAGTGTTCGTTTTCGCTTTTCCTGCCCATCTGCCTTTTATATAGCTACATATTTGTATGGGAATAGTATACTTCTACTGCTTGTGTAACTAAATGCCATCTTTGTACTCATGTAGTGTTCTCATTTGCTCTGGAGAGGCCATCCTACTCAGTGCTGGAGAGTGAGGGAGTAGTGACGGTCTGTGTGATTGTTACTGATGCAAATGTCTCTGAAGTGTTCACAACCATTCTCTACACCAGAAATATCACCACCCAAGGTATATTACGTATAGTTTCACTCAGAGTGTGTGTCACCATTTGTTACTGCATCACCTCTTAAAGACAAGGTTGATCATGAATCACTACGTCAGGAACTTAGTCTCTCAGCCAATCTGAGCAGGCAGTGTTTAAACGTTACCATCAATGATGATGATGTGGCAGAGGACGATGAAATATTTTGGATATCTCTCTCTCTGATAAGAAATGCTGCTGGAAGATATGTGCGCTACCCCTATAGAAGTAGAGCTACAATTATCATACTAGATGATGACTGTAAGCCAGTCAACCATTTCAGTGGTCAAATAAGTCCCTTTAAATAATAACCAAATGTCCTCAGTGAACTGTACTTCCGGCTGTGTGAATGGAGTATGTCGATATCCTGGAGTCTGCCAGTGTTTTGAAGGATGGATTGATGAAGACTGTTCAAGAGGTTAGCTATAATATATAAAGACATTGCCATTACATGAGGCTATAATAATGCATACATGTAACGAGGTAACAAGGCAAAGGCAAAGCAAACAGGTCAACTCCACCCAGGACAACTCTTCTTTCAGGAAATAGTAGAGCTGCCCTGGGTGGGATTCAAATGAACAACACTCCACTAAGTGAGCTACCATGGGCAACTCAGCTGGTAGGGGTTTGAATCTATATAATATACAAGACAAGGCAACCTCAAACGACCATGTGCTATGGCACAGTACACTTCACTCAGTATGTGCATGTATATCATCCACTACCCTAGAGAATTTGTCAGCCACCTTGTGTCATGGAAGGTGCAATGTCAACACTGGCCTCTGTGACTGCTCTCCTGGATACACTGGTGCCTCATGTGGTGAAGGTAAGACATTGCATAATTACAATTCCAGTCACCGCATTTCTCCAGTTATAAGACATTGCGATGAAGACAATGGAGGTTGTGACCAGATCTGCACCGACTTTCCTGGTGGCTACAGGTGTGCATGCAGAGCTGGTACAGTCTACTCACCTCAGATGGAACTCCTGCATGGGTAGGCTATGGACAGCGACGTGTAGTGTGTGCTTTTGATATGTCTGATACAGATATTGATGAGTGTGAGGGAGGGAGCCATGACTGCAGTCAGATCTGTGTCAACACTCCTGGATCATACCACTGCAACTGTCAGCGTGGCTTTCAGCTGGCGAATAGCACACACTGTGGAGGTAGGTATTGCTTCAAGTCCTTTTTGTGAGAGCGCTTGCATATTGTCATTCATGTATCAATCGCAGATGTGAACGAATGTGAACTCTTTCCTAGTGGGTTCTGCAGCCAAGTATGTATCAACACTGATGGATCTTTCCGCTGTGAATGTAGAGAGGGATACCGCCTGTTTGGATCATCTTTCTGCACAGGTATGCACGGCATTATTGATGAGTACTCTCTAAGATAATACATGTATTCTTTGTAGATATTGATGAGTGTAGTGAGGGGATTGATAAATGCAATAAGAGTGGACCCACACCGTCTCGCTGTATCAACACTGAAGGGAGCTACAGTGTTACTTGTGATGAACATGTTGGTACGTTTAGCTACTGACAACATAACTTGCAAAGGTATACATTTCTCAACTACACACTAACATTTTAGAACTGTTTCAGATGTGGATGAATGCCAAGAACAGCGTGGCTCTGCACCAAGGGCATGAGAATGTGGTCAACACGACTGGTTCACAGTTGCTCTTGTTTGGAGGATGATGAATATAAGGTGGATCAGATATTTTGTGGTGGTTAGTGAACAACTTACTAATATAATAATCAAGTGATAAAAAATGTTACTGAACAGATGTAGATGAATGCAGGATCATGAATGGAGGTTGTCAGCAATCCTGTACTAATACATTTGGGAGCTTCAGATGTAGTTGTGAGCAGGGATATAGGATGTTGGATGATGGATTCAATAATTGTGAAGGTAAGTATATACATTTGTGGGAAAGAAAAGAGAGGAGAAAGAGGGAAGGAGGAGAAGGTCAAGGGACAAGGGACGATGTTCTTTTCATCTCACTCTAACAGCTCTCAGTTGTGATCCAGTTCTTGAAGCTCCACTGAATGGTTCTATGGACTGTGACACACAGACAGTGGGTGGGACTTGCAATTTCACCTGTGACGAGGGCTACACTCTGAGAGGCTCAGACAGTCGGACCTGTCTCCCCTCCCTCCAGTGGAGGGAACCTCCCGCCATATGTGACCCTCCAATGTGCCCTCGCCTCACTCCTCCTGACAATGGATTTGTGTTGTTCCCATGTACCAGAGAGGAGGGCCATCTGTGTCGTGTTGTGTGTGCCCATGGCTACAGCTTAGAGGGTCCTAGCAATCAGACATGTAGAAAGGATAACTCGGGCAGTCTTGTGTGGAGTGATGGACCACAGTGTGTGGGTGAGTTGGCTTTGTAACGAAAACCCTCCTCTTGTGGCCTGCCTTTGATAAGTTCAGTAGTAAAGTAAGAAGCACTATTACAGTAGAGTGAAAATGCACGTGCATTAGTGGATGAAAGGATTTTCTGTGCACACAGCTTGTAGTAGCTAGTTCCATGGTTTTGTATATGTGATAGGCTCTGAGAAAACATGCAATTTCTAGTAGCAGCACTGGCTTGATTCCCAGAGTGGAAATTGTTGACTAGAAATGAGTGTAAGCTTCAGGTTTTAGCAGACGGGGCTCTATTGTCAAAAGCCTGCATAAATTTTTGGCTCAGAGTTCTTTCCGTTCTTCACTTATAGCCCAAAGTGTCAGACAAGTATGGCTACTCAAACTTGCGCAATAAGGGTTGTTTACTCAGGTCTCTGCAATTTGCATATATTCAGATATAAAAAGCAATGGTGAAAGGCAAGAAATTGTTAGCTAATGTTATACGCATGGTGCAAGTCATTAACCCTCGGCGTGCATGCGCAGCAAGGTAATACGTTTGTCTGTGTGTCTGGCGATGCTTATTCTGGCATTACAGGCTACAAGGCGGCCTATAAGCGATACCATAGGTTCAGAACTACGCAAGCCGGAAAAAAAAACTGGCGATTTTCTTGAAACGACAGCGTTCAAGAGATATGCCGAGCGAAAAAGGCAATAGCTATGCCATTGCTAGGTCGTTGCTAAGTTTATTCTAGTACCACTAAGTGGGTAATAAGGTGACAATATCCCAGTAGTTAGGGTGTATATCTGAGGAATGGTGTGAATATCTACTGTGGGTGGGGTTGGATATCATAGCTCAAAATGTACAGATGCATAGCAAAATCATGGCAAAATGCAGAAACCACGCATTTTAGGTTGAATACGTAGCTCATAGCTAGTCGAAAAAGTTAGGACACTCGACGTTTCTGTGCTCTGCGTACCTTGGAGACACAGGGAGGCACAATGAAGGGCATGTGTCGACTGCCGCATGCTATCTACTAGTGTAGCTAGCCCGTGTCACACTCCGTAACGGGAGACCTCGAGTAACAGCATACTCTTATAGCTCAGCCCATCAATTAGCTGTACCGCGCATGCCCAGTGCGTCGATGGTTTGCACTTTAATTATAGCTCGGTTGGTAGAGCGGTCGCCTAGACAGCAGAGTGCCGTGGGTTCGAATCCCAACCGGGGCAGTTTTGTTCCTAAGAAAAAAGAACTGTCCTGGGTGTAGTTGACTTGTTTGTTGTGCCCTTGCCTTTCTACCTTCGAGTTTTCAGATACAATTTCGCATTCTATTTCAGAAAGTAGTAAATGTTCTCCCAATCCTTGCTTGAATGGAGGATTTTGTATTGAGGATGAAACTGACTTTACTTGTGTGTGCAATGGAACAGCAACTGGTTATGGTGGAGAGACTTGTAAAGCAGTCATTGTGAATTTCGAACCAATCCCACCAGTTACAAATGGACTAGATTTCCAAATAACTTTATACACTGATGTAAAAGGATTCAGTGAAAGGGTAAGAGTGAACATTGACAGGCCTAAAGCGAGACGTGTGCTACGTGTGAATGGTGGAGAAAAAAGTCCTGCAACTGTAACAGGTGCAATAGGGGTAGTTAGAGTTAGTTTACCGAGAAGTACTCCCAAAGTAATGTATGTGCCACGAGAGAGAAATGTATACATATCTGGTGGCTCAGATAATGAGACACAATCGTATTTTGAACGGTTTAATCTCACAAGAGGACTGCTGCAGCCAAGTTGTTGCAGTGCAGATGATCATGTCACATTATCCTGTCCTGGGGGCTCCACTCAGTCAATATCACTGCTGTCTCCATGTCAGTGGAGTACTACCAATGTGAAAGTGACAAGAGCAAATGGTGCTGTGTTTGCTAAGAGCGGTAGTTTATCTCTACCAACCTCAGTCTCTGGTCTAAGGTATAGGGAGATACGCAATACACGCTACACAAATGACCTTAGAGCAACTCCCAGTGAGTGTAAAGTTTGCAGCGAATGCAACAACACAGATCCTACGTGCTATTGCTACATTCACACACAACAAGACACGGCTGTGTTTCTCCAAACCAGGGCCTTGGCCTTCACTTACATCTCCCAAATCAAATCTTTACTTCCACCTTGGTTGGAACTGCTTGTAGATTTACAGATGTCATTAGAGTCGACTGGAGCGACTAAAAACGACCTGTTTGCTCCAATAACTCGACCCAGTGAGCCAGTTTCCTCGTTTGAAGGTTGCGACAAACTCACTACCCTGGAAGGTAGTAGGTATTCAGTGTTGAGACATGACAAAACTCTGTCAGCAGTTATCGACAGCCAGAGATATGACTACAGAGAGGACAATGAGACTGGGACCACTGGAGATGTCATGTGTTTTGCAGTTGACTTGTGTCATAAATCAGAGTCTCCAGTTCACATGCAGCTCTCCCAGCCAATCAATGACATTCTAGTCTACCAGTATCTCCGTGGGTTCACTGACAGACAGTGGAACATTCTCCTCAATACCGTGTCAGTCTTCAAACAGTCTGTTACTCAAAGTAGTGATGGTATGTTTTGGAATGGAGTGGAAATGATATCGTTTCCTGGTATAGAGACTGACGTTTCAGTGAATGGATATGTTTTATCCAAATTTCATGAGAATAATAGCCTCGATATGGACATTGAATTTAATGGAGATGTTTCACTCAACTATACAGTGAGTAAAAGATTATACAGATAGTATGATATTCTTCCTTAATTGTATCGTGTAGGAGCGAGAGGGACTGCTCAATGGAAAGGTTACGTTGAATGTATCTAGTGTGATTGCTGGAGGTGGACAAAACTTCATAATCAGCAGCCCTAGGAGCGCACAGGCCTATGTTCATGTTGGAAGTAAGGATTTCGTATTCATAGTTACAAGCTCTCTCACTAATCATCTCATTATGTAGATGCTGATCCTTGCAATAATAAAGGATATGGACTGTCATTCACAGCAAGTTACCGGCCACAACCTGGTGAGCTGTTCTTCACACGACTTTTCCGATTCACTGAAATCACTCAGAGCTGTAGCTTCAGTGCCTTCTTGCCAATAACCAGTGACTACAGAGCTCTTGGTCTCAGTCTACACACTGAGTGTCCTCTTCTTGCTATTGGACACCTCATCTTGCCTGAAATGTCCCACACTATCACCTTCATTGGATCAGAGAATCCTAACTGCTTCACCAGTAACTTCCTTGAAGTTCCAGACCCAGCTCTTGTGATTGAATCTGATTTGCTCAACAATCACTCGTCTCTTGGGAACATCTTTAAACTGCAGGCCAACTCTACAGGTCCTGATGTAGTGACTGTCTTTGGAAGAGAGGATTCCGGACCAGTCTCTCAGTTTCATTCAGTACAAGTGACTCTGTTTGCAGGAGTGTTTGAGTCAGAGGCCACCGTCAGGAATGATCAGCTGACAATCTCCACCAGTAGTGGTATTGTGTTTGGCTATCCAGCTGAGCTGACCATCACTGCACCTTCACA
>CASHTH010002698.1:0-24258 GCA_030341885.1 Geodia barretti | reverse complement strand
ACTCAATTCTTAGTGAAATCACGTATAGTGCAGTGCCATCACATGAAAAGCACCCAAAGTGCAAACCCGGCGAACTGCGCCGGTACAGCTAATGGCATGGGCTGTTTACTCGCGGTCTCCGCTAGTAGCTTGCGGAGAGCCTGACACTGGCTAGCTACAGTAGTAGATAGCATGTGGGAGTCGATACCGCCCTTCGCTGTGGCTTCTTGTACCTCCAAGGTACAAGAGCAAAGCGGATCAGGTCGAGGTGTGTGAAACCAGCATGACTGCGCGAGGTTCGTCTTAATCACACGCATGCGCACCGCTATATTGATGGCGTGCACGCAACGCTGTCCGCGACCGTGACCAGTGTTGTCGCTCTCGAACGCAGTCGTTTCGAGCAAAATGCATTTCTTTCTAGCCGCATGTCACCGCTAAAGGTCTGTAGTATCGCTCATAAGCGCCTCGTTGCCGGTAGTGCGGGAGAATAGTCGTAGACAGACACACAGACAGACACACAGACAGACCCCACAGACAGACACCACAGACACACACACAGAACGAACTACGTAACCCTCGGCTGTCCATGCCATGCGCGCCGGGGTTAATAAGAAAGATGTACACAGGAAAACCCCCACAGACGACTTGTAGGCTCGCTTCGCTCACCAAATAACCACACTGCTATATTGATGGGCTGGCCATCCAGCGTGCACATTGCAAAAAAAACCGACACACAACACACACACTTGTCAAACAAGTAATCCTTCACTGCACTCCCCGAGGAAGTTTTGGACAGTGCTTCCTTATGTAATTGTGTGTGTGTGGTATCTACATACAATGAGCACCACATATACAGCGTACATGCTCATGATATACTTGTAACAGAAGTGACATTGTAAATATAGTCCCTTATAGTGTGTATGTAGTGTATGTACAGTACAAACTGTAGGAGGACAGACGGCAAATGTGAAGAACGAGGATGAGCTCACTACCAGTCCCACTCCCCGACCTCTCCTGTGCAACACTCATCACTACGTTTGTCCAGCGGACTTCGTAATTTGCCGTTTCAAGGACAGTTTTTGCGGTGTAACACGCAACAAAGGAACTAGGCTTTCTTTTAGTACTTGTCTACAATGGAGAACCATCATTTCTACTATACTCATACATTGACGGTGCATGAGACTTTTGTCTCACACTCAAAGTTGTGCTACAGTATAATGTTGGCTTTCGTAACTGAGTGTCCAAAATAAGAGAATCATGTCCACTAGAGTTCAGTATATCTACATTGTACCAGTGGTGTACCAGTGGTGTGGTCTTACTTTCAAGGACAGTTTTTCGGTGTAGCATGCAACAAAGTAGTAAGCCTTTAAAATGGGAGAATCATCATTTCTACTAGAGTGCAGTGAATATGGTTACTCACCACGGTGTCTTGAGAGGTTCCAGCACCATCTCCAGGAACGGTTTGCTGGAGAGGAGAGAGGACTTGTTCATCTGCTCCGTCTCAGTCGTAGTTGTCGTGCATGGCTGCATGAGGGCGCACAAGAAGTCCACAGAGGCATGGCTGATCCCGTCGTCCTTCTGCGGAGGGCTCGAACCACCTTCTTCCCAACTATCTCCCTGAAACTGGACGAAGAAGGAGAGAGGAGGGAAAGGGTTAAAGGGTCACATGATTAACAGGGAAGGCCTTGCTAAATCTGACAGAGTCAAACTGTACTACTGCAGTGTATATATGTATATATGTATGTATGTGTGTTCCCTCTTGCCGCTCATTTCCAGGAGCAACCAATGGAGGTTGAAAACAGGTGTACTTGTAGACAGCTCGCCATCTACGTACTGTGTATATATAATATTGTGACTGAAGTCTAAGAGGGTATAGTCACTGGATCTCAAACAACATGTAGAATATTGAAGGGATATTGTATTGCGGACCGGGACCAGCAAAGTTGTTTGTTACCAATGACTAAAGTGTTCTCCCCAGTAATGCAGCAATACGGTAGCGTCTCACTTGGTTGAGGGAGGTGAAGGCCTCATAGCCGGCCTTGGAGGCCACTAGTCTCTGAGGGCATGGAACTGTTCTTCTAGTCTGTCATTTGGAGAACTCTGGTCTCCTTCCTTCATCAGCAGTGCGGTGAGGGATCCGTTGATGAGCTTCTCCTTGTTCTCTGAAAATATACCCTGAGTACAGACGGTGTGGGGAGGATGTGTGTGGAGGGGGAGGTGTGGTGTGGGTATGTGGTGTGGGTGGTGTGTGTGGGTGTGTTGGGAGTGGGAGGGGGGTTGGAGGGGGAGAAAGAAGAGAAGCTGAAAGTTCAACTGATGTGTATTATACCAACCAAGTTCGTGGAATACTGCATCAAAGCCATCAGTTCCATGTATTTTACCAGGGATAGGGATTTTTACAATCTCGAAATTTAGAAGCCCATGACAAATTTATGCCCTATGCCAAGAGGCTGAAAAAAGTGGGAGACGTGAGAATCAACGGCAAATTTCACATGAAACCGACAAGGGTTTCTCACGAATGCCCGACCTCAGAAGACACTGCATGGTTGAGGCCACTGTAAGCCACGTTGGAGTTGAACTTCTCCACTGCCTCATGGAACTGCACCGCTGGGGGTAAAGAGAATGAGGATAGGAGGCACGTTTACCATAGAATCGAGCAAGAAATGTATTATAGACAGAGTATTACGACCATAATTTGAGAGTCACATGACTGTGGGTGACATGAGTCATAGAGGGTGTCACATGACTCACTGAAATGGTCACATGATTAACAGGGGAAGGTCACATGACTCACTGGAAGGATCACATGATTAACAAGGAAGGCCACACTTGTACATCGAGGATCACATGTAACTCAAAGCAGATCACATGACTCACAGGGAAAGGTCACATGACTGACAGGGAGGGTCACATGACTCACTGGAGGAGTCACATGACTCACAGGGGAGGGGTCACATGACTCACAGGTAAGGTCACATGACTCACAGTGAAGGTCACATGACTCACAGTGAAGGTCACATGACTCACAGGAAGGTCATATGACTCACAGGAAAGGTCACATGACTCACATGGAGGAGTGTTGACGAGGTATGTTGAGGTACTGGCTCTCCACCTCCTCCTCCACAGGCAGATGGAGTGTCCCAGTCTCTGGCCTCGGTTGGTGCGTGTCATCTTCACACAGACGTCTCTGTTCCCACTGGCCCTCACTCCATCCAGGATACTGCACAGCAGGGCATCTCTGGCAGGGACAGAGAGAGAGGAGGGAGAGGAGGAGGAGGGGGGAGGAGGGGAGGAGGGGAGGAGGGGATGAGATGTGTATACGAAAGTATAGCAAACATTACACACACAGTGTAACTCTTCCAAATGATACCCCAAAAACGAGGACACCTCTCTAAAGAGGAAACTTTTTTCTTTACGATTCTTGCATGCAATTAACCCCTGAAAAAGGACACCAACTTATCATGGGCACTTTCTTTTGTCCCATTGGTGTCCAGTTCCACTGTACGGCTCAAATTTCCATGGTGAAGTGAAACTCACCTTTCAGTAGCACTGTATTTCCTGACGATGCCATTGACGTACTCAATGCTGAACCTCTGGGGATCATTGGTGTAGCGAATCAGAGCAAACACCTGCACATACATCACCATGGCAACAGACACCAACAGATCACATCAGACTAACAACATCTCTATACAACACTATACATATACACTGTACCTCACTGAGTGGTCGTATGGTAACGACAATGTAAGTGGAGGGGTCTCTCTCTATTATACATTCTCTGAGAGGGCCAGGATCCTCGGAGCCGGCTCCTGGCACATGATGGTCATGTGATGATCACACGAGATTACATCATCACCCACTGACCAGGTATCTAGGAGTGTGTTTCTGAACTTTGAACTCTGTAAGTGATGTAATGGAGTCATCATCACTGTGTAAAAAGCAGGAAGGAGAGCAGTTAAATGAGAGACACAGATTTTGAAATTTTTGCATATTCCCCACTTAGGGAACCATTTTTCACTTCATTTACTTGTTTAAAATGAGAAAACTGTGTGTGGATTGATGAGTAAAATCTACATGCACCAGTGGTACGTGTACAATGATGGCCATGGGATTAGGTCATACCTGTACTTGCCGAGTCTCCTCTCCAGGAAGTCATGTTGTGTGATGAGGTCTCTGTGAACACTGAGGAGAGGGGGGGAGAGAGGGGAGAGAGAAAGAGACAATCTTATCTCTTTGGTAATGGTAGATGAGTGTATATTAAGCTGTTTGAGGTCAGGAGAGAGGCGGAAGAATTACTTCGGTCGAGTTAAATTCCCAATCTTCAGACATTGAGCTCGCCTGTTGGTTTCACATTCCTCCTATGTATGTACATATATACCTCTCCTGACCTCAGACAACAGAATGTAAGAAGTAGTGCAGCATATAATGGAGTGAGTGTGAGAGTGACTGACGCTATATCGTATCCAATGTTGCTGCGAGAGGCAAGGATTATGGCTTTCATGACATCATCTCTCTGCTCTGTCAGGAACATGTGCTGTGGAAGGGAGGGGGAGAGGGAAGGAGAGGAGGGAGGGAGGGAGGAGGGAGGGAGGGGAGGAGGGAGGGAGGGAGGGAGGTAGGAGAAGGGGAGGGAGGGGAGGGGGAGGGAGGGAGGTAGAGGAGAGAGGGAGGGTAGGGCGGCGGGAGGTCGAGGGAGGGGAGGAGGGAGGGAGGGAGGGGAGGTAGAGGTAGAGGAGAGGAGGAGGGAGGAGGAGGGACGGGGAGGGGAGGGACGGGGGTGATGAGGAAGGAAGTGTTCAGCTTATTCTATAAACATACTCACCAGTCGTCCAAATCCGCCAGCAGCCACAACAAAGGCTCCCGGATGATCTGCAACCTGTTGACCAACCATGACTATCAGTACACTGTATATAGTACATTACTACTGTAGACTACAGACACAAGAAGTCAGATGTACAGTATGAATATCATACACTCCACACTCTTACATTTTCTTAGCAAGCTACACTCCACACTGTCACACTCTACCCATACTACTGTGTTTTGGTCTCAGCTACTGATTCTCCATCAGTTAGGGACATAACACGGTGAGAGTATAGTGTAACCTGAACCTTTGCCATGTACTCGATGTCTTTGTACTTGTAGTCAGTGAGAGTGTGGCCAGTGATGTCCACCTGGCTCACACAGTACCTGCGAACCTGCCAGAGAAGACGAACGATGGAGGGCAGAGAAAGAAGTGAGTGAATGGAAACTAGTCACGTGACCCTCCAAATAACGGACACCTCTCTAAAGCCAGCCACATACCAACACTTTACCCTTCAAATAACGGACACCTCTCTAAGCCTGCCACATACCAACACTTTACCCTTCAAGTAACGGACACCTCTTTATAAAGACACTTGGTTCTGCACTCTGCCCACACTAATACTTCAGTGCATGCAAAAAAGTATGTCTCTGAATCAAGGACACTTATAATGTCCCAAAGGTGTCCCCATATTCAGAGGTTTACACTGATACATAAGAGGCGGCAGGAAGAGGAAGGAGGGAATCCAGGGCTAGGGACTCTGTAGGCCTAACTTGTTCTCTCCACTCACCACTAGGAGGACTTGACTTTGGCCTCGTCCCAGTGGAACTGGCTGCATCAAACCTCTGTACACATGTATATACACAACATAGAGGGAGTCATACACAGTATATACTAGGGGAAGTATGGAGTCAAAGGATGTATAGCTGACCTTGTCTGTTTCATTTCGAGGTTGCTCACAGAACAACGGACTGAACATCTGCACACACCGACAAGGAGGGAAGGGGAGGGGGGGAAACGAGTGTGAGAGGGCGGCAAGGGAGAAGGGAGGGAGGGAGGAGGGGGAGAAATGGGGAAATGGGGAGTGAGGGAGAAGTGAGGGAGGGAGGGAGGGGGAAGAGGGGAAGTGAGGGAATGAGGGCAGAGTGATGGAGGGAGGGGTGTCATGAACTACATATTATGGTAATAGGTGCTTGTGGTGTGTGTGCCCATTTACAAAGAGGGAGGGAGCAGAGAAAGGGAGGGAGCAAGAAGTGAGTTGGAGGAGGGAGGGATGTGAAGTCAATGAGATGCAGAGGTGTGGACTGACCAGAGTGCGAGTGAGGACCTCAGGTCTGAACTCAGTCGAGAAGGTCATCTGCTGAGTCTTCCTTCCTGAGGAAAGGACAACATGGAACCAATTGGACACCAGTGGGACAGAAGAAAGTATATATCCATATTATAGTGAACTTTCAGGGGTTAAATTGCATACAAAGAACTGTTCTTCGGGAAAGGTGTCCTCATAAGAGGGGATTCCATTGTGCAGGAAGCATGAATCAAGGGATAGTTGAATAAAAGAGTAGGCAAAACCAGGCTAGTGGAGATGAAGTGGTGTAGCATACCTTTCTTCATGGTGATGATGAATTCATTGCTGGCCTTGGGACTAGGAGCAATCCCCACAAACTCATTGTAACACCACTGGGACAGAGACGGAGGGGGGAGGGAGGGAGGGAGGGAGGGAGAGAGGGAGGGAGGAGGGAGGGAGGAGAGGAGAGAGGCAAGTATGATGGGAGGTCCCAGACCCATGACCCATATACTCTCCCTGTGAGCCTTTACAGTACATGCATAGTGTGCATTCTTTCTCAACGGAAACAGAGAACATGAGTTGTCTACCAGTGTTGGCTGGACATCACGTCCCTCACCTGATTGGTGACTTCATGAGTGTTGGTGTAGGTAGTGATTGCCTTGGTCCCTATGGAGAACACTCTCTTGTACCTGTACATTATAGCACAGACACACAGATCAAGAAGGTCAAGGGAGATGATACATAAGTTAGATGCTGATTCAAGGTAACGTATATGTGCAGTAGAAATCCAAGAGCTCCGCCATTTTGGTGCCCCAGCCGCCGTCGAGGTTTATCTACAGAAACAGTAAACCTCGGCTTTTTTGCAGTTGATTGTCAATTCGAACCAGCTCACTCTAAAAATACACTCATCATTATGATGAAAATGGATATATATGAAAAAGAATAGGTTGGCGAAAGCCGTCCTGTGTGCAATGAAGAGTTTAGCCTAAACGTCAAGGGCCGGCTCTCAAGGAGAAGTTATTGGCCCTCGCTCCCTACATGAGCGAGGGAAAAGTGGGTGATTACTGGTATTAGAACACACACACACACACCGTATGGGGTATGATCGTGGACATGTACAAGGAGTGTCCGAGTGGTGTGCTGTCGTCTCTAATGCGCTGCTAGCAAGACATATCACATGCAAGCACACCAACCACAACTGCACTAATCCACTGCCCCTCCCCTCTCCCTCCCCCCAACTCTATCCCGGGCCTCTGCGCGTACGAGCGCCCAGCAAGCCACCCCCCCCTCATCGCCAAGACTTCACTTGCGCCCCTCCACGAGTGCTTGGCTGCAGTTAGAACTGGCCACGTCTTCGTCCCTGCGCCAATTCCGCTCTCCGTCCTCCAAACAATCTTACCTGCGCGAGGAGGCAAGGGGAAGCCACTAGATGAAAGCTTATCAGCTCAGTTAACGCCAGCTAGCTAGGCATATGGCTTGACAGTCAGACCACCCTTCGTTAGAGGAAACGTCCTAGGGTGAATCTTTTATACCCTCACGTGCACCTTGAAGGTAATTACGCAAGGTCAAGACACTCGCACACACTCTTGGAGCAGCCTCAGCCCACTGCGCATGCGTACTAAACAGTCAACTTCGTCGTCCTAGCTGCTGACGGGTTGTATCACGAAACGAAATTTCCAAGCAGATCATATTGTATTCGTGCAAGGATAGAGAGCTGCGAGAACTGCTGCTGCGGAGTGAAAAAAGGAGTCGAGAAAATCAATAACTAAGTGGAATGACTCATAAAGTCGATTGTCGTTTCTGTGGTTCTCCCCTGTGTGCATAACTCATTCCCCAGCCCTTAAAAATGAATTAATCATGAAGCTCTTTGCGAATATTACGTCATCATTACGCTTAATGGTTAGAACTATTCTCTTTATGTTACACTGAACTATTATTGGCCCAAAGAATAAGTTCAAAGAGTGGAGTGTGGACCCCACTGGTGTTTAGGTAAAGTGTCAACAATAATATGTAGCAGGAGTTATATACAATACACAGCATCCTATCCATAGGCATGCGCAGTAAACAAGAAATCGATCATAATCATGTATGTATCTAACAAATGGACATGTTACATGATTGAATCGCACACCAGCGGTACAAAAAGTACTATTTGAGGGTGAAAAACTAACTAAACAAAAGGTGCAGAATAGATAGTTACACACTCAATAACAAAATAATATCATTTCGTGTTGTTGTGATGCACACAGTAATAGGCATGGCAACAGAGTGCAAAGTTCAAATCAGTGTAGGCCACGATAAGGACCCTGGTACTTGAGATGCTGTAAGAGGGAAGGAGAGAGGAGATGGTATATAAAAGAAAGGGTTAACTTCCATGCAAGCTCAATAATTATAACTCAACTTGTCTAAACACCCTAAAAGTAGTTTATGAATACCAACTTCAGGCCATTGTTTATTCAGAGGCCGTCCTTTTTTGGAAGAATTCCCAGAGATGCACTAATGTATATACACGAGGCAGAACAAAGTGTCCCATATAGAGATGTCCTTTATTTGATTCATTAACACAGAAACTGAGGCGATAAAGTACCTGGATAATTTCAATTTATCACGTGTATTTAGCTTAGAATGACGTTCAATTTATGTGGGTATGTAGAATGACGTAATAGGAGTGCCCGTCATCAGGCATCCAGACGACTAGTTAGGCTGACTTTGCTGGCAAATTAAAAGTGAGGTATATACGTAGGGAGGGAGGAAGGAAAAGAGGGGAGGGGAAGACCTATCTCAGCTGGTATCTCCAGTAGATTGTTCTCGCCTGCACTGAGGTGTTGGAGGTTCAGTAACAACCTGGACATGGAGTGGTTATGTAACATCACCGTGGTTACTGTTTCCTTGGTAACGGACTCACCCGAGGCCCCTGGGGAGACTAATGATGCGATTGGACTGGACGTTCAGTTTGGTGAGCTCCCTTAGGTAGCCTGGGAGAGAGGAGATGGGAGAGGGGAGAGAGGGAAGATGGGGGAGGGGAGAGAGGAGAGGGGAGAGGGGAGAGAGGAGAGAGGAGAGATGGGAGAGGGGAGAGGGGAGAGAGGGGGAGAGGGGTGAAGTTGAGTGAGAAACGAGTGTACGTCACTAAAACCACTCAATCACACAAAAGCAACATTTTTGTGAAGAAATACAACCAGTTAGCCTGTGGGTATGGCACGCTGTAGTGCCATAGGAATGTATAAGGAGTGCTTTTAGTAGAGATAATGTGCGTTTAGAGTTCTATACGTGATTTATGGGAACGGGGGTGTGTCGACTTTTCTAGTCATGTATAGCGAACGATAGGACGCACATTATGTGTTTAATTGTGACTTTGTAGCAGTCGTCGACCTCCAGCGAGAGAAATACGACTGCGTAGCCTACTACCCATGCGCACGTGCGCACTTGCTGGCTTCTGGCAATGCGACAGTATATACGTAAGGGCTAAATTTAGAAACTGTTACTAAAAATAATTGCACTTGGCCCATGTTTGCACTTGGCCCTAATTGCTATAGCCATTATGTACTGACATGTTTCCTTTAAACAACATACCTACCACCCTACCTACCTATACAGTGAAACTGCTGAACAAGGGACACTTTGGGGACACGGTCCAATAATGATACTGATGTATTAGTAAGTGGCCGGCTAACTATTCTTCAGAGGGACCTTCTCACTGTACATGGTTCACCACCAATTACCAACCAACATGGATTCTGGTGACTGTCAGAGAGACAGGTAGGTGAGAATTGTACAATAGAAAGTGGCTAACCAAGAATGAAGGAACAAAGACGACAGAAGGGGATATTGCACTACATACCTGTACAGCCTTGAGGTTGTCTCTGACGTGCATGCGGTCTGCCTCTTCCGGAACTTTCTCATTGGACTTGAGATACTGCATTAGACCCAGCGGCTGTAGGATATTATAGAGACACACGTCGTGCTATAGTACTGCACTAGACCCAGTGGCTGTAGGATATTATAGAGACACACGTCGTGCTATAGTACTGCATTAGACCCAGCCCCATGTGCTGTAGGAGATTATAGAGACACACATCTATGCAATAGACCCAGCGCTCTTGTTTATCAGAATAACAGACACACAAAATGAATGCGCTATCATATATGGCATCCCTAATTTCAATACTATCTCTAGCCGACAACCACTGGCCAATGATTTCAAGATAGTAGAATGACGCTTTAATTTTTCACACCGTGTATCGACAACACGACTAAGCATTTCAGTATGTGCAGTTCTGTACACAGGCCGTCACATGCCCGTCACATGCCCGTCTACATGCCCGTCACATGCAGACAGAGAAAGCAGATATAATACATTCCGATGAACTGAGGTAGCTCGACTTTGTGTGCCCAACAATAGCGAAAATGTGTGGTGTGTGTGTGTGTGTGAGTAGAGAAGGAGAGTGCCAGATTCTGTGGAGCTAGGGAAGTCGCTCGGATTGTACGTATTAACACTTAACCAGCCATGGACACAGGAATGTGTCCGGAGCCTCCATAAGTCCATAATAATTTAGTGAGGGTATAAAACTAGGCACTAATTCTTCAACATAAAATTTTGCTTAATTAAGCAGATACCCATGGCCCAAAGGGTTAAAAAAATACAATGGGACAGAGAGAGAAGGAAGAGTGGAGTATATACCACTACTCTGTGGAGGAGGGCATTAGCAGTGGGTTCCCAGTCACCCAGAGTCCCACCAGGTGACGACTCAGCTGCCTACAGAGAGAGAGGGAGAACTTTGAGGAGGCTGCAGACAGAAGACTGCTAAGAGGGTAAAAAGCACTCACTGCACTAGACCCAGTGGCTGTAGGATATTATAGAGACACACATCGTGCTATAGTACTGCACTAGACCCAGTGGCTGTAGGATATTATAGAGACACACATCGTGCTATAGTACTGCATTAGACCCAGTGGCTGTAGGATATTATAGAGACACACATCGTGCTATAGTACTGCATTAGACCCAGTGGCTGTAGGATATTATAGAGACACACATCATGCTATAGTACTGCATTAGACCCAGTGGCTGTAGGATATTATAGAGACACACGTCGTACTATAGCACTGCATTAGACCCAGGGGCTGTAGGATATTATAGAGACACACATCGTGCTATAGTACTGCATTAGACCCAGTGGCTGTAGGATATTATAGAGACACACGTCGTGCTATAGTACTGCACTAGACCCAGTGGCTGTAGGATATTATAGAGACACACATCGTGCTATAGTACTGCATTAGACCCAGTGGCTGTAGGATATTATAGAGATACACATCGTGCTATAGTACTGCATTAGACCCAGTGGCTGTAGGATATTATAGAGACACACATCATGTCATAGACCCAGCGGCTCTGTTTATCAGAATAAACAGACACCAAAATGAATGGCTATCATAATGGCATCCACTAACAATACTACTCTGGACAACACTGGCAATGATTTCAAGTAGTAGAATGACGTTTAATTTTTCACCGTGTATCTACAAACACGTAAAGCATTTCAGTATGTGCAGTTCCTGTCACATGCCCGTCACATGCCCGTCACATGCCCGTCACATGCCCGTCACATGCAGACAGAGAAAGATATAATACATTCAGATGAACTAGGTAGGCTCACTTTGTTTGCCAACAATAGGAAAAATGTGTGTGTGTGTGTGTGTGAGAGAAGGAGAGTGCCAGATTCTGTGGAGCTAGGGAAGTCGCTCGGATGTACGTATTAACACTTAACCAGCCATGGACACAGGAATGTGTCCGGAGCCTCCATAAGTCCATAATAATTTATGCAGGGTTATAAAACTAGGCACTAATTCTTCATACATAAAATTTTGCTTAATTAAGCAGATACCCATGGCGTCCAAAGGGTTAAACAGAATACAATGGGACAGAGAGAGAAGGAAGAGTGGAGTATATACCACTACTCTGTGGAGGAGGGCATTAGCAGTGGGGTTCCCAGTCACCCAGAGTCCCACCAGGTGACGACTCAGCTGCCTACAGAGAGAGAGGGAGAACTTTGAGGAGGCTGCAGACAGAAAGACTGCTAAGAGGGTTAAAAAGCACTCAGCGCATGAAACATGAAACCCACACGCATGTGGACTAATTAATGGACTTGGTAATGTGTTTGTTCGTGCCGTGGTTCGTGTTGTGTACCAGTAGCATTGAGCAGAGTCAGACACAGGCTAGCTACACTAGTAGATAGCATGTGTTTGTTCGTGCCGTGGTTCGTGCTGTGTACCAGTAGCATTGAGCAGAGTCAGACACAGGCTAGCTACACTAGTAGATAGCATGTGTTTGTTCGTGCCGTGGTTCATGCTGTGTACCAGTAGCATTGAGCAGAGTCGGACACAGGCTAGCTACACTAGTAGATAGCATGTGTTTGTTCGTGCCATGGTTCGTGCTGTGTACCAGTAGCATTGAGCAGAGTCGGACACAGGCTAGCTACACTAGTAGATAGCATGTGTTTGTTCGTGCCGTGGTTCATGCTGTGTACCAGTAGCATTGAGCAGAGTCGGACACAGGCTAGCTACACTAGTAGATAGCATGTGTTTGTTCGTGCCGTGGTTCATGCTGTGTACCAGTAGCATTGAGCAGAGTCGGACACAGGCTAGCTACACTAGTAGATAGCATGTGTTTGTTCGTGCCGTGGTTCATGCTGTGTACCAGTAGCATTGAGCAGAGTCGGACACAGGCTAGCTACACTAGTAGATAGCATGTGTTTGTTCGTGCCGTGGTTCATGCTGTGTACCAGTAGCATTGAGCAGAGTCGGACACAGGCTAGCTACACTAGTAGATAGCATGTGTTTGTTCGTGCCGTGGTTCATGCTGTGTACCAGTAGCATTGAGCAGAGTCGGACACAGGCTAGCTACACTAGTAGATAGCATGTGTTTGTTCGTGCCGTGGTTCGTGCTGTGTACCAGTAGCATTGAGCAGAGTCGGACACAGGCTAGCTACACTAGTAGATAGCATGTGTTTGTTCGTGCCGTGGTTCATGCTGTGTACCAGTAGCATTGAGCAGAGTCGGACACAGGCTAGCTACACTAGTAGATAGCATGTGTTTGTTCGTGCCGTGGTTCATGCTGTGTACCAGTAGCATTGAGCAGAGTCAGACACAGGCTAGCTACACTAGTAGATAGCATGTGTTTGTTCGTGCCGTGGTTCGTGCTGTGTACCAGTAGCATTGAGCAGAGTCAGACACAGGCTAGCTACACTAGTAGATAGCATGTGTTTGTTCGTGCCGTGGTTCGTGCCGTGTACCAGTAGCATTGAGCAGAGTCGGACACAGGCTAGCTACACCAGTAGGAGATACTCTCCTACTTCTTGTGCCTCCAAGGTACACCAAGCAGATCAAGTCGAGGTAAGCCAGTCAACCAACGAGTCATACATGGGACTCCGCACAGCAAGGCATGAAAAAACATGTTTATAGCATACTAGCTAAAAGTATAATATCAGAGGAAAAGAATAACCTTCCCCACCCAAGCACAAAGCTACATGACACCATCCCTATATCTTTGTTTTATTGTTTATAAGCAAAGTTTCCCCTGAGCTAAGTATACATGCAAGAAAACCTCTATTGCAGAGCCGTATAACAACAAAGATATAGGGATGGTGTCATGTAGCTTTGTGCAACTTTGCTGTGTATGACCCCTTGCTTTTCTTTCCTTTTTGTGCTTCAAGCCATCCCTATATCCCCCTTTCATTTTGAAGAAATGATTTTTCCACTTGTTTCCACTATTTTTAACAGCTTATGACAACACTGCATTTATAATATTGTTACAGTCACTCTGATGTAGCTATGTTGTAGATAGGCTACCATAGACAAATTGTAACTGTTGAAAGTAGTAGCTAATGGGGCTACTAGTGCCTGAAGCTGGGGCTAGATACCGTATTCACCTCATGTATTGTCTTCAACAAGGATGAACTTAGATTATTGCATGGTTGTGGTTTAATTGGCAGGCTTTGGTAATCAGGCAAACAATGAAGGCCCATTTGACTGAGCGCCCCGCAAGGCTCGCGTAACACCGCGCAGACTCTGGCAAGTTGCTCTTCGTGCAAATCAACAGCCAGTTGGAAATGTGCACACTTACTTACAGAAGGTACTGGAGGCTGAGAGTTCCTCTGCAGGTCTGCCAACTCGCTCGCCTGGTAATACGCTCGCTCGCTAGCGCGCGCATTTGGACAACGCCCATGCCTGGCGCATGCGCGCGGCTCACTGATGCTGAGTAAGCAGCAAATGGCGTTATTCAAGTCGACCATGGAAGAGCTCCATGATCTACCCTAGTGACTATATAGCAGCAAGAAAGAAACGATCGCTGGATGTCCGTGCACACCTCCGGCGAAATTGAAGACCTTCGGTGAAAAAATCAGTGCTTGAACTGGTACTGGTAAGGAGATAGCGGGTTTAAAAGAAGAAGAAGAAGAAGAATATGATGACACAAAAATCGTGAAAACGCGTATGAGCGAATTCTCGCCTGGACGACTGAAGGTGCGTATGAGCTCTTGGGGGACATGTATAAGTAGATATGGGCCCGTAGACTATTGCTAGTATGCTTTGAAGGCCTAGGGAGTGATTCTCACTGAGTTTTTAGTCGTTTTGTACGCGGATCACGTGAGATTTCACCCGTGTCATCCCTATATAGAGAGTCTACCGACTCTCTAATAGTGCAGTTTGGTGTGGTATTAGGGATTAATAGGGATGGAATTTGTTCAAAATAGTATGAGGCGAAGCCGAATACTATTTTTTTAAATTCCATCCCTATTAATCCCCTAATACCACACCAAACTGCTCTATCACATGTTAATAGTATAGTGCTGTGTATAGTGATCATTGTGTTATATAGATTAGCTATAGTCATGCTCACAAGATCTTTCGCGACACTTGTTTCTGGAGCTGTAACTTGTATGAAGTATTTCACATTGATTTCCTAGTCACTTGATTTGATTGGTCGATTTTCTGGGGAATTTAAATTTTCGGGGGGTATTTCAATTTTCCAAGGGTATTACGGTGAAATAGTTAAATTCTCTATGGATCAAATGTATTGGCTGTTACATAGTATACTATTAATCATAATATTATACTGCCGTGGAATATTTCCCATTTGTTATAGTTATATGTATATCTAAGTATGACAGTGTTGTTGGTGTTTTTAGTTTAAGCTCCTCTGGGTATATGTCATCAATGCGCAGTGGCCAGGATTCATTTTCACTTATAATTCATGGCTCATCTCTTAAACGCAGTCTTCAGGAAAAGTGTTAAATTAGACACTCGTATGTAGGTATAAAGCCGTTGGTATCGCTTATAGGCCGTCTTGTAGCCTGTAGTGCCAGAATAATCATCGACACCCACACAGACCAAGTACTGTAACCCTTGCTATTCACAGTGTGTAGTCTAAATGAATATGTGAGATGATGTAATTAGTTTCGACACGCGCTGTTCTAAAATCAGCTCGCTCCACTTGTCAATATATTTTACTGAAATCACTGACTGAGTACAAGAGTTTATATACTTATCACATTATAATATGTATATACAAGCACAACCAAAGTACAGGTGGGTTGTTGTGTTATTGTGTTACTAGGTGAAGATCTGTATACGATGGTTCCAATAATCACTGACATACAGTGTTCCTTTCTTGTCTACTGCTAGTCCACATGGACGATTGAACTCCGCTGGACCTTCTCCCTCTCTTCCAAATGACTTGATAAACTCTCCATCAGTAGAGAATATTGATATACGATCGTTCCCCACTTCACCAACATACACTATATTGCCAGAGTCAATAGCAATACTGACTGGTTCGTTTAGTTCTCCCTCTCCTTCTCCCTTCTTCCCAAACTGCCTCAAGTAGACTCCATCGACTGTAAAGGCGCCCTGAATTCTGTGGTTGTACTGATCAGCTACATACACATTGCCTTCTCTGTCTGTAGCTACATCATAAGGCCAGTTGAACTCTCCATTGTTAGCGCCCTTCCTACCAAAACTACTGGAGTATGTGAGATCAGAGTTTAGAACCTGAATTCTGTGGTTGCCCTTGTCAGCAACATACACCTTGCCAGTGTGAGGATGAACTGTAATGCCTTCTGGATACTGGAACTGAAGAGGTCCACTGCCCCGGGTACCGACTGTTCTGAGGTGTTTGCCAGTGGATGAAAACTGCATGATACTATCTGTTGTCACACTCTGACACAAGAATTTCCCCTTGCTTTCTGCATGCTACAACCTTCAGGACTAGTCGAACTGACCAGGACCTGAGCCACCAGTACCAAATGATTTCTTCTCTCCATTTCCACTGATGATTGATATGCAGTGACTACTCCGTTCCACTACCACAACCGCACCTCCCTCCCTAACTGCTATACCAAATGGTGCATTGACGTCTTCAATGATGTTGGTTGGGGCGGTGAAGTTGGGTAGAACTTTGACGTGAACTACTGTTCAAGGTCGGATGCTCTTCTATGAGAATGTGTAGTTGATGTTCTCCAGTACCTGAGGCTGGTAGCTGATGTCGTAGATGTTCTGATTTTCTTCTCTTTCACAGTGCCGCCTACTCGACCTCCGACTGCTCCATGCAAGCAACTATCTCCCACTCAAGACCGTCTACAGGTTTGAATCACTTTCAGTCTCCCCTCCTATCTAAAGCCTCTACAGAGAGAGCTACTGTTTGCCCTCTCGTGGCTACCTTGATGCCTTCACCTGAGGCTCGACACTTCTCAGGGCACACTGGACGACAGTACACCTTACCAAACTGCTCGCAAGATGTCACAAGTTCAGGCAGACTGTGAGCAAACCCATACATCGGCTTGCTCGGCAAGAGCCAATGTCCTCTGGCTGAAGCTACCTGTCAGGATCGTTGACTTGTTTCCACGAGAGGACTCTTCGTCCTCAGAATCTCCCCTTGGCTGCAAGTACGTCGGCTCTCCTCCACAAAGTCCTGGCAGCTCCTCAGCTGGCCCAGTTGCAGTTCAAACCCGTCTCGCTGTGCTGCCAAGGTCTTCAGTTTCTGCTGTGCCGTCTGCTCAGCTTGACCCACCAACTCTGTCTCCCTCGCCTCTAGAGCTTGTCGCAGGTGTGCCATGGCAGTCCGGATCTCTGCCGCCACAGCCGTCTTCTGTTCTACGACTGCAGCACATTGCGTGTCCACCGACTCAACGGCTCTTTCTAACGTAGCAATTTGTTCTTCCACTGGCTTGATAGTGTCCACGATCACTTTCTCTTGCTTGGCAAACGACTCGGGCACCAGATCGTACTGGTGGTCACGATGAACACGAACGATGCAGTCTCGACATATCAACTCGTCGCACGTCTCGCAGTAGAGGTCTGCCTCCTTTGACGGATGAGTGGCACAAAACAGAGCCTTCTTGAGAGGAGGAACGAGGGTGGTGACATCTCCAGTCAAGATGTCTAGGTCGATAAATTCGTGGGTTTTTAATTCATCCCAATCCTGATGGATTTCCTTGCAGCGCTGGCATGCAAACCCGCAAGTGCGACAAAAACAAACAGCTTTGAACTTCTTGCACTTGTTGCACATTGTTTGTTCGCTGGAGCTAACTTTCTTGAGGGCGTCTTGGATGTCAAAGAGGTAGTGGATGTAGAAGGCTCCTTGGAGCCCCGGGACTCCGCCCACTGGCAGTGGAGTGTCCTGGCGACATTGTGGACATGGGAGACTCTGTCCCTCTCGTCCCCCACGTACCAGACGTTGCAGGCACTCCTCGCAATACACGTGGAAACACTTGAGCAGCCTCGGCTGTTTGTAGGGCTCCAGACATATCCCACAGGTGACCTGGTCCTGGATCTTCTGGAGAGCTTTCTCGGCAGCAGTGGAGGGTTTAGCAGCCATGGCTCTGTCAGTAGTGCAGCAGAGGGTCTAGTGAAGACTGAGGCAAGCAAGCTGCTCAAGAAAGAAGCAAGCAAGGGTGGTGGGCTAACTCCAAGAAATGGGTGAAACTGAGGCTGACAGGAAACAGCCCTTGACTTTCAGTCACTCTACTAATTTTTACAGCCTTAGATCTGCAGCCCTATTGCATACCAGACCTTATTTGGAGATTCCAGTGAGACATGAATACTGAAACAAGTGGTCTGATTGTAGGACTGCCGATCACATTACCCAGTGTTTACAGCGGTGTGTCAAACACACTGATAAGTGATTGCAACTGTGAGCATACTGGCTGGTGTAACTCAATTATTAGTGCGTATTTAGAATCATGTAACATTACGGTATGTGAAGTACCCGTTACATATAAATAAATAAGAAAGGAAGAATGGACAAATTCGTGGTGTTATTGTGTACGATCATGTGCTGCTAACTTTCTTGTTTGACACACCGGTGTCGCCAATGTTTGTTGAGTTGGACTTTGTCCGCTGTCCTGAATGGCAGATTGGTGCTCCGGGCATTGACGTGTATTCTTCCAACGATACAAATCTGGCTTTTGATTTGAACAGGCCACTGCGTGGATACTGGCCACCCGTATCTTCTACTGTCTATAAAACCTCCTGTGATTCTCTCTCTACGGTCCAGGTGCGTCTTAAGAAACGGGCATTCCACATCATGTGGTTCATAATAGTGAGCTTTGCCAATGAGCCGGACATCGAGTGGGTGAACACATTTTTGGCGAGCGAGAAGTATAATTTTTTGCACAGATTGTGGTATGTGCAGTGTCCATCACATAGAAAACCCTCGCGTTCAGACAACTAGGTGTCATACAGTAACAAGTGCTACATTTACCAAGGATGCCAAAAATGCTTAGCCTCCTCCTAAACAGGGCTCCCTGTGTTCTTGCCAGGCCTCTCGTCCAGGAAAGAAGCCACCCACTTCACACAACCAATTGCCACTTTGGTAATGAAAAGCACTAAAGTGCAAACCCTCGGCGAAGTATATAGCTCGCAGAGAGTCTGACACGGGCTAGCTACAGTAGTAGACATCATCCATACTGTGAAAAAGGAAGAAAAGTCAGCCATTATACCTGAATGTACTGCATACATGAGGTCTTGAGAGAGACGGCTGCTCACCTACTGAACGGTCTCCCTCCAAATATGTAGTATCCTGTGTCGTACCTGGTGATGCGGAATCTCTGCACCTTATCTCGAGTTCTGGAGCTATTTCACACAAGTCATAACTCTTAGTATCAGACTGAACACATACCCAGGACATGTATACAATTACAATATCGAATGCCAGCTGTACTTCTGTGCCCATGCGTGGAGTAAAAACATAGGCAAGATGTATACGTAGAAAACCCCAACAGACAACTTATTAAGTAGGCTCGCTTCGCTCCCCAATTACCACACTGCTAATTGCTGGGCTGGCCACTCCAGCTGCTGCACATTGCAAAAAACCGACACACACACACACACTTGCAAACCAAGTAATCCTCACTGCACATCCCCACAGAGGAAGCTTTTGGACAGTGCTTCCTTATGTACATTGTGTGTGTTGGTGGTGTCTACATACAAGCTGGTTAACCTGTACAAGGCAGGGCTTCAATGTGAGCCTGCTGTAGCCTTACACATGTCGATAGAGGGGTGTGGTCAGAAGTTGACCTCTGACCTGTGAGTGAGGAGTCTGTTGTCGCTGGAAGCGGTGAAGAGGGAGGTGTGGAGGTGCCGGGGGAGAGCTCCCTCTGCCAGCGCCAGGTCCTGCATCTTCTTTGCCATCTCCGGCGTCCCCTCCTGGACAGACCACACCCAACACATGTGGACAGACAGTGATGTAATGATGATGTAATGTTCACCTCAATGCCCAGTGTTAGGGCCAATTCCCGACATAGGAGATGATAGATTTGTGTGCACTTGATTGCATAAACTGCATGCTGTAGCAGTAGGCTGGCTTACTGGTGGTGTAGTAAACGCCAGCCGTCTTCTACTTGAGCCTCTAGCTTCAGTCATCCACTATCATCTGTGTTCTTTTTTTTTATTTATTGCTGTCTGCTGAGTCCTCTGTGTCTGCTGAGTCCCTTGTGTCTGCTGTGTCTGCTGAGTCCCTTGTGTCTGCTGTGTCTGCTGAGTCCTCTGTGTCGGCTGATTCCTCTGTGTCTGCTGAGTCCTCTGTGTCTGCTGTGTCCTCTGTGTCTGCTGAGTCCTCAGTGTCTGCTGTGTCTGCTGTGTCCCTTGTGTCTGCCGAGTCCTCTGTGTTGGCTGTGTCCCTTGTGTCTGCTGAGCCCTCTGTGTCTGCTGTGTCCCTTGTGTCTGCCGAGTCCTCTGTGTCTGCTGTGTCCCTTGTGTCTGCTGTGTCTGCCGAGTCCTCTGTGTCGGCTGTGTCCTCAGTGTCGGCTGAGTCCTCAGTGTCCTCTGTGCCCACCAGTGCACAGGAGTTTGTTAATGAGAGACACTGTCACTTTATACACTGTAGTCAAATTGTCATTGGTGTTTGCTTTATTAAATAGCAATTCATGAGTCGCGTTTTAGCCGTCAGTTAGTGTCAAGAGCAGCAATGCATAATCACTCTACTACACAGGACTATACAAGCCTCAATCACTGAAGAGGAAAAGAAAGCCACCAGACCGGCACTCTTGACATGCATATAGCTAACATATTATAGCTAACAGGATCCCTATATACGAGGCACAGAAACCAACTTGGACAGTGCATTTCCCAGCCCTTCAAAATGAACTAATCATGAAGCTCTTTGAAAAATTATTATGTCATCATTACGCTTAATGGTTAGAACCATTCTCTTTACGTTACACTGAACTATTATTGGCATAGGTGTTGGCCCAAAGAATAAGTTCAAAGAGTGGAGTGTGGACCCCACTGGTGTTTAGGTAAAGTGTCAACAATAATAATGTAGCAGGAGTTATATACAATACACAGCATCCTATCCATAGGCATGCGCAGTAAACAAGAAATCAATCGTAATCATGTATGTATCTAACAAATGGACATGTTACATGATTGAATCGCACACCAGCGGTACAAAAAGTACTATTTGAGGGTGAAAAACTAACTAAACAAAAGGGTGCAGAATAGATAGTTACAAACTCAATAACAAAATAATATCATTTCGTGTTGTTGTGATGCACACAGTAGTAGGCATGGCAACAGGGTGCAAAGTTCAAGTCAGTGTAGGCCACGATAAGGACCCTGGTACTTGAGATGCTGTAAGAGGGGAGAAAGAAGAGAGAAGAGAGGAGAGGGTTAATTTTCAAAGCAACAACTGGGCTAAACACCCTAAAAGTAATTACAACTTCAGGCCATTGTTTATTCAGAGGAAATCCCTTTTTTGGAAGAATTCCTATATAGAGATGCACTAATCTACACAAGGCAGAACGAATTGTCCCTTATAGAGATGCCCTTTATTTTGGAGCGTCTTTTTTAGTATAATATTTGACGTGCAACAGCCAATAGAATGCACCAGGCAGTGTCTAGTAGCCATACTGCAACAAACCTATATGCAGTATTGTATAAAGTACCTGGATAATTGAGGAGGGTCCCCCGTCGACGACGTGTGGAGGGAGTCTTGTGAGCGGACAGCCCTCCACACTCATGAGGGCAAGCTTCTTGCAGAGGGCCAGTTCATAGGGCAGGGTCTGCAGGTTGGGGTTGTCGTTGATGTACAGCTCCTCCAGGTTCTCCAGAGTACCTGGGGTGGGGTGGGGAAATGTATACTAGAACGAAGGAACACATTGTTGGCGAGTGAGTGTGAGCAGTTCAATTTTTCACGTGTATTTAGCTTAGAATGATGTTCAATTTATGTGGGTATGTAGAATGACGTAGAATATTACGGTACAGGAGTGCCCGTCATCAGGCATCCAGACGAATAGTTAGGCTGACTTTGCTATATAGCAAATTAAAAATGAGGTAGGGAGGGAGGAAGAAGGGAAAGAGGGGGGGGCAGACCTATCTCAGCTGGTATTTCCAGTAGATTGTTCTCGCCTGCACTGAGGTGTTGGAGGTTCAGTAACAACCTGAACATGGGGTGGTTATGTAACATCACCGTGGTGAATGTTTCCATGGTAACAGACTCACCCGAGGCCCCTGGGGAGACTATTGATGCGATTGGACTGGACGTTCAGTTTGGTGAGCTCTCTTAGGTAGCCTGGGAGGGAGGAGATGGGGGAGGGGAGAGAGGGAAGATGGGGGAGGGGAGAGATGGGAGAGGAGAGAGGGGAGAGAGGAGAGATGGGAGAGTGGAGAAGGGAGAGAGGGGGAGAGGGGTGAAGTTGGAGTTAGCAAATGAGGTAATGACTAAAACCTTGGCGAAAAGCAACATTTGGTTAAAAACGTTCCCAACCCAGTTTGCTTGTGGGTATGGCACGCTGTAACCAGACAGTGCCATAGTGAATGTGTGCACAAAATTAGGAGTGCTCCTATGCATTATACTGACTGTATATGGTCATGGGTTACTAACTGTCATAAACTTTCACAAATTTGATGTAAGCACGAGAGATATAAGCTTACACGAAATTCGCAAAAGGTTGTAATAATGGCACATGCAGTGTAAGGTGAACAAGCTCATGTGTTTCTCATAATATGTACTTCACAAATGGAAGGACGTACTGATCTCAGTGGCAAGGTACTCCAACCTGTTCCCCTCCAGATCCAACACCCGCAGACTCCTCAGAGAAGATATCCCCTTCGGCAGAGTCTGTGGGAGTCATGTGACATTACGCGGTTGTCATGTGACCATCACGTGACCTACTTTTATAGTGTTGTTGGAGAGGACGAGTGTCTCGAGTCGAGTTAGCTCCTGGATGTCTTCTGGGATAGACGAGAGTTGGTTGGTCCCAAGATCTAGCTCTGTTAACATCGTCCAGGTCCCGAAATCTTTGCAGGAGAGAGAGAGGGAGGGGAGGGAGGGCAAGACAGGAGGTGAAGAGAGGTGAAAGTTAAGTGTATTGTCCACACATATACTGACAGTGGAGTCTATATAATTCGGGACAGAAGAAGCAGTGAGGTGTCCTTTTTAGGTTGGAGTGAATGGCCCAGGGCTCCTTATCCTGTCCTGGGTGTACATACTGAAAGTTTTGCTTCGCCTTTGCCTTGTGGCCTTGTTGACTTTTACATGCAGTAGGGGAGTAAAGGTTCCTCCATTTGAGATTGTATCTTTTCTTATCGGCCATGGCATGTTAGGGGGAAAGTATATACATAACATGAGGTGGTTGCTCCTCACCGAGAGGTAAGGTGGAGAGTTGGTTGTCTCTCAGATTGAGAGACGTCAACTCCACTGCCTTTGACAATACTCCTATTGGAACCTTGGTTATGGAGTTGTGCTCTATTGACAGAGACTGGGAGGAAAGGGAGTGAGTGAGTGAGTGGTGTGTGAGAGAGAGAGAGAGAGAGAGGAGAGTGAGTGTGTGTGAGTGAGAGAGAGAGAGAGTGAGTGTGTGTGAGTGAGAGAGAGGGGAGAGAGGGAGTGAGTGGTGTGTCGGTGTGAGAGAGAGGTGGTTGTGTGAGGGAAGAGAGAGGAGGGAGAGTAGTGAGTGAGAGGTGTGTGAAAGAGAGAGAGTGTGTGTGAGAGAGAGAGAGAGAGGGAGTGAGTGTGTGTGTGAGAGAGAGAGAGAGAGAGAGAGAGAGTGAGTGTGTGTGAGTGAGAGAGAGATTTAAAGGAGGAGTGTTCAGTTGGGCGGTCTTTGTCCGCACTCGTGTGAGCATTAAGAAATGCAAAGCCAACGTCTTTTTTCCTTTTATTAAGTTCTTTCCTGAATCTGAGTATACATAACCCTGCCAAAAGACATCCAAACTGGTCATCAGGAGAGTTCCTCATTGTTCATCATGCACTGCGTGTTTCGGCCTCTTTATACTCCCGACACACAGTACACTCCCAAATGAGGCGAGGCCACTCCACCCTTTGGAGTCCAGTATGTCCTTTGGGTACTTAGAGTTTAATCTTGTCTCTTCATACATGATCTACACACAAACAGGTATATACATACCTTGCAGACTCTAAAAGTAATGTAAACTACTAGCTAATGCTCATTAATTACTTAACATTTGTGTAAGGGACACATTTGTGCCTCCACATACATCTACACACAAACAGGTACATACCTTGTTACTTTTGCAGACTCAAAAAGTGAGGTACCTTACAGCTGTAGCTAGGTTATATAGCTGAGTTAGTTATGTCTATGCACAGCTAATTATAGTAAAAACATGATGTCATAGTTTTTTGGGGGGAGAGAGAGGGAGAGAGAGCAAGTGGACAGAGAGAGAGAGG
>CASHTH010002697.1:0-22808 GCA_030341885.1 Geodia barretti | reverse complement strand
CCAATAGGATACGTATACACTGTGGTGCTGCCACTTTGTACCCACTTAGTTGAACAACTAGGGAATGCAAAATAACTATTTTGGTACAAGGAGTCCAGCTGTGTTTATTTTGGCTGATTTTTAACTGAACCACAGCAAATTGTGCATTATAACTCAAGCATACTTACTCCAATCAGAACCAGTTACATTGCATAGATCTCACTGAGACAAATCCAGTGATATACAATATGATATGGTTTATGCGAAAAAAGAAAGAAACAAATGTCGTAGTGCAAATTACTAGTTTTCAGGAACACGCAAAAGTAATGTAATGGTATAATGATGCAACACATAATGGGAAAATATCACTGTTCTCCACTCCTAGGTCTCTTGCTAGGCCCTGGCTGACCAGCATCAAAGGTTCCCGCTGCGTACATCACCCCTTCCCCCTGTTCATGGCGGTCATCCAGACCCTTCCTCCGGCGTCTGGCTAGACGTCTCAGTTTTTGGCTTCGTCTGTTGACTTGTACTCACTGCTGCCCAGTCTCTTTATGTCCTTCCTTTTCAAGAAGGCTTTGGAGAGAGCTGTTGGATTCAAGTGTAGGGTGTCAGTGATGGAACTGGCACCATCATTGAAACAGCACACGGCCAAAGCCAGGCAATTTCAACCCCAGTTTTGCCCATGAAGATCTCCTTCGGACAAAACTTGCAGATGGTTGAATGTAGGGCATTTTGTGTATATCCTTGTACACATTTTTTCAACAAGGATAGGCTTCCAAGCCGAGAGTATATTGGACGGAGAAGCTCCACAATTGCATATGGCAGGGGATCTTTGTGGTCGTATACTTTCCCAGTGGCCTGTGCGACGTGCCACTTGAACCACGACTTAGGGCCTTCTGGACAGAGATAGTGTCGAGGTTGTTCATTTGTATAGTTAGAATGAAGTAAGGTAGCCTGGACCGCCTTCATCATTCATGCCTTGCACATATCCTTTGTGTTTTCAAATACCGTCGCCGTAGTAGTTCTGAAGTGAATTTATCGTCTTGTCAGTGAGCCGTCCCGCACCACCAATCGTTTTCCCATCTGCAAGCTTTTGCCCTCGGTACTGTAGCTTCAGGTTTCGTAAGGCTGTTCCCATCCGTTTCTGGACATGCCCGACACAATCCACCTTCTCCACAAGGTAGTATTTCCCATAGGGCTGCTCTCGTAAGAGGAGTGCATGTGTCTTAGTGTCGCATTCTGAGATGAGCCATTTGTAGCGGAGACCATAAGACAGAGATGACTGGAAAATCTCAAGCGTTCCCTTAGGTTCCATTGATCCCGCACTACCTGAGAAGTTGGTGGAACATACAGGTGTGTGTGATTCTTTCCAAGCTTTGTATGAAGAGAATGAAGAGAATCCCCTGCGTGGCCATGTTCCATCACAGCTGACCAAGATGTCCACAGTACTACTATCATCCTCTGCTCCGTACCACGACCGCACTCATGTTTTTGCCTGCTTCATGCTCTCACCTGCTTGCAGCTTAGACTTGATCTCGATCTCTTCGACATATATGGTGTACACATTCTTTGACACAGGCAGAGGCAAATCCAGTATGCTAAACAAGCTGGAGCAAGTGCCGCCTGCACATTTGTTAGCAAAGACAGTCTGTTCACAACTAGGGACTTGCTGTTGTCAACAGATGAGAATGGGATATCGATCTGGTGACCACACACATTACACAGCAAGTAAGGGGCTATATACAAGCCCTGTCGTTTGGAGAAGTCCTCTCCATATGCCAGACCTTTCGCACCACACTCCCCCCCCCCCCCACACCTCACACCTTGTAACGCCGTCCTAAGGCCATCTAGTTTGAACACTCTACACCCCTGCCCTTCCGTACCGCAATCACTCTCGTAGTCACTACTATCATCATCCTCACCCAGTAAAAGATGTGGAGAGACTCTTCTTTGATGCAGTAGCACCTCTTCTGGGCGTACCTGACGGCTCTTGAACGGCGGCTGAAGATACCGCAGTAGCGGACTCGATTTTCCGGCTGTTGCTGATTGCTGGCGCTGGTAGAGTCTGGGCAGGAGGTCCATGTCGACCACGTGTCCATTGCTTCCTTTGTCTGATCGACCTAAACTTCCTTCCAGACATAGTAGGAAAAAACCAGCAGAAAGTGTCTTGGAAAAGATACGTCACGATCACCAAGGAAACGCACAAATTCGCGTACGTCATTGCAATTTTTCGCGTATCCATGCCTACCGTCTCCTATATCACGCCTTCCTGGCGGCGTAGGAGACTCACGTGTCCTAGTATATACCTAAAGAGGTCTCAAACTGTAAGGGAAAATTTTTGCTAAGCTAGTAATGCGGAGTTAGCTTCAATCATAATTTTGGAATGTTAAATCCTCTTCTTCCTCGCAGTTTTCCTCAGACATGTGGCAATATATCTGCCTCTAGCATGCACAATTGGTATTTATACCGCCTGTACCGTCTGTTGTACTCATTTCATGCGTGTTTAATTGTAGCCCTTTTGAAGTCCTGTTTTCTTTCTCTTTTTCTTTTTTTCTATAGCGTGAGCTGTGATGTGTCTAAGCATTATAGATAAGTTCTACTGAATGGACCAGCAAAGGAAAAAGTAGATCCAATATGTACAAGTGTTCTCTCGAAAGAGACACTCCGAGCCTCAGACCTTCGAAAGGGTGCTGTCCTGATTTTGCTGGCTCTACAAGACACACAACCAAATTCTCCTGTAACAGCTGTTCTTGAAAGTGCAGTAGAAATATGTGACAGGCTCTGAGAAAACGACCCTTATGACGCAAAAACTGCAAAACACGTTTGTATGCTAGACCGAAAGTCCTATAAATGCTCTCTAGTTTGCCGTTTGTTTCAGGGGCGTAGCCCGTTCCGTTGCGAAGTTATGAGCACAAGCGCAAGTGCCATTCCGCTGCGTGAAAAATCGCGTCTGAAGGTGAACTTCCGGTGTCAAATTTCAACCTCCGTATTCTCGAACAAGTCCGTGTTACAACATTACGCGCGCGCGTGCATCCGGCCGCATACATTGTACGCCGCTAGGTAACACGGGTGTTTTACGCGTGCAAATGGTGGTTGCGCTTAAATCGCGCGGTTAACGTAAATTCAATGAAACCGCGCGTGTACCGCGTTAGCAACGCCACCGCCTCAGTTTCCATAGAGTTTGTTTACATATACTTTGGAATTCAGTTATGGAACGTGTAGAGAAGCAGCACAAAAGGCACAGGATCATATTTCCGGTAACGCGCATAGCGTAGTAACAGCGTAACTCTACTGCGCCTGGATATCATTTCCTTAGCAACGCACAAAACGGCTGCGCGGTTTACACATGCCATTCTTCTCTCACCTGTCAAGGCCAGCACACAATTTTTTCAAGGCAAGTAAAAGGTTAGTTCAACAGTGGCACAATTGATATACAAAATGAACAGTATTTAGTTACTAGAACTATTTTTTCCTGTGGATTACAGCCATTCCCCAGAGGTGCATAAATCGCATTAATGGCAAGTGTCAATGACACTAGTGTGCATAACAGCAAGTTGGAGAAGTATTGCGGGGTGTGTGCAACGGTTTTGCAAGCAAAGGAAACAGCACATTTGTGTCTTGAAAACTGAAAACATTCAACATTGACACTACGACAGACCAAAAATATGTACACCCAAAGGCGTACTGCCACAAATGCCACACAATTGCAACCAAGAGATCAAGTGGGGCTGTGGTTGAGACAGCAGTGGTGCCAGTAGACTGGGAGAGTCATGGGACTGACTGTTGGGTGTGCAAGGGGAAAGCGGGGAGGCCGAAAAAGGCTACGAAGAAGCGAGGGAGACCAAAGGTCGACAGTGGCAAGGGAGTTGCCAACACTGTGCTAAAAACTGCCCCCACAAGTTGGCGAGCAGTGCAGCCTCTCTCTCTCTCTCGATTTCTCCCACCGGCTTCTTCTCTCTCCTTGCACGACCTTCAGTGCAAACTGTGCGAATGCATTGTCGATCGGCCTATCAAGACACCGTGCAACAATCTTGTATGCGCCGAGTGCATTAGTAGCCTAATCCTCAATGCCAAGTCATGTCTTCAGTGCCCATGCTGCGAGGAACATCATGAACTCTCCCCCACACGGTTTGTCCCTGCTTCAGATGTTGTCCTGAAAGTTATCGGAGCCCTCTTGATATGTTGCGACAAATCCTCTTGTACAGCGGTCATGAATCTGAAGCACTTAGCAGAGCACGTGAAGTCTGGCTGCGAAGCACACATTGCGTCATTTTCACCATCCAAGCTCACGATGAAGCAGATCATCTCCCGTCCACTCCAGTCACCTCCAACTGTAGTTGAGCAAAAGGCAGCTGCCAGCATCGTGAAAAGGCTGCTGCACACCTCTCCTCCTGTGACTAGTAGTTCTTCTGGGTCCTCAACACCAGCACCGGTTGTAAAGCTGACAACAGATGGCACAGTAAGCACACAAACTTATATTATGTAGCAAAATGCATACCAAATTCTCATTTCACAAGCCTCTAAGTCTGGTCAGAGTGTCGACTCCCAGGGTGAGTAGCAGGAATGCCAGTCGTTGGACTATGAGCCGCCGCAGTAGCAACATGTCAGCAGTTCGGTGCATCATCAGTGGAGGGGCACCTGACGACCAGCTACAACATGAGATGGCAGCTCTTACTGACATGGAGAGACAAGAGCTTCTCAAGGCTGCTACCCCACTCCACATTTCAGCTGAGGAAACCCTGGCCATGAAAGCGGATCTTGTGCTTCCCTGGAATAAAATAAGAATAATGCGCAGGTAGGTATAACACGCAAGATGGCACACCCAAGTTAATATTGCCATACCCAAGGTGGATGAAAGCACAAGGTGTAAAGCTGGCTAGCGAGAGAAGTGTACGGAGGCTGTCACAGGAGATGCTCGGAGACAACCTGGCTGCAACCGAGGTGCCACTTTCCCAACCACTTCGGTTTGGGGTCGACCTGAAGGTGTCCCCACTCGTCTATGTGCCTGATCTGGTTGGGAAAATTCTCCAGCTATTAGAGCAGAATGACAGGTTAACTCTGAGAGTGCACCAATCAATTACCTTTACCTTTAAATGTACATGTATATAGTTCCGGAAGGTTGACTTGGCACAATGGTCTCATTCCTGAGTCAGAGGTGTGGGTGAAGGTTGCAGGGGACAAAGGTGCAGACACGGTGAAGCTTGTGTTTCAGATCTGCAATGTTCCCAATCCCAACTCTGTCCAAAACACTTGCGTGTTTGCTGTGTTTGAGGGAAGGGACACCGTCAGTAACCTCCATGTTGCCCTTGACCGCTACATTCCACAGTTTGAACATCTTGCAGCAACACAGTGGAGGTAAACATGCTAGCTTACCATTATACACTTACTTTACTCGGTGACACCGGTTAGGGGGAAGGAGATTCGTCTATTCATGTCAGGAGACTATGAGTTCCTGAGTAGAATGTACGGGATTTCAGGTGCTCAAGGTACAAATCACACAGTATAGCTATGATTCCTTGGTATTATGTACATGGGTATCTTAGGACGGCATCCCTGTTTATGGTGCAACATAACCTCGGAACAAATGAAGCTTCCCAGAGAGGAGCGTCCAGCAGTTTCACCACGTACCTTGGATTCACTACAGGCAGACCTCCTCCTCTTTCAAACAGCTGGACAGGGAAATCTCAAACAGGCGAAGAATTTCCACAATGTAATTGGCCAGTATTTCTTCAAAATTCCTTTGACACAGGTTACAACTAAGTAATGTACATAGAACACTTAAAATACTCAATGTATGCCATAGGTTTGTCCGCCAGGGCTTCACATAACTCTGGGTGTATTCTACCGGTTGTGGATCCTGCTTGAGACAGCTTGCCATCAGTTGGATCTCGAACTGGCCACTCGCACTTCTCCGAGACCCACTGACCGGAAGTCTTTCCAGCACTACTCAGCTCTAGTGAAACAGCTTGCTGAGCTCAACGAGAAGAAAACAGGGCTGGTAGAGCTGACGTCGGCTCTCAATTCTGGACTTGCAGACCTTGCAATCCAGATCCCAGATGCTGAGTCACACCCTCTAGTGCAGATGCTCAAGGAAGAGGCACTGTCATCGGCTAGAAAATTGGATGAAATTGTGAGAATATGTTCGATGGGTGGTGTAAGGCAAAGGAAGATGATTTTCGTGTCCACAGGAGAGAGAGATCAAGGAAGTCACAGCCAACTGCAACAAAGGGTTCCCCGTGCATGATGGTGCATTCATTCGTTCCCTGGAACAGGAACTAGGGTCAATGCACGTGCACAGAGAGGCATACTATGGTGGCACCTTTACTGGTAACAGTGCACACAGATGCTTGAAGGTAATGGAACAGATATTCATAATTATAAGACATCATAATTCCTAAATAAACATTACACAGGCTGTAAATGTGGATAAAATCTGTGCTGTACTGCCAAAAGTTGCTAGTGAGAGGTGTCCTGACATGGAGGAACAGGCACAGGCAGTGGCTAACAAATATGGCAGAGCACTCCTTCTTTTTTCTAAATGCCACAACTTGTTTAATTCGTCCCACTACTTTGACGATGCAGCCCTTTCTACTCTACGTAAGAAATAAAATCACATCAGCATAATTATACCTGTGCATTTCTCCCTTTTCTTTAATAGTGTGCGACATTGATGCATTTGTGTCCTACTACCGTGGTACAATGGGAAGCACATTTATCCCCAAGCTACACATGCTAGAGGACCACGTTGTACCTTTCATTAGGCAATGGCGAGTTGGTGTTGGAATGTTGGGGGAACAGGGGGTGGAGGGCATCCATGCCAGGTTCAACACACTGGAACGGACATACTCATGTATGAGCAACCGTGTGGAGCGACTGAAGTGTGTGGTATCTGAGCACTGGAGACAAGTTTGCCCGGCCAATGTCGCTTTACAACCACCAGTCCAAAAGCGAACGAAGAGAGATAAGGACTGAGCTAGCTGCCGAGGACACCGATCAGTTTCTGACTGTAAACGTGTCTACTGAATAGTTAATTCTTCCATTCTCTGGGCATGGGGACCCAATCTTTCGTGAACTGTGGGCAAACAGCCACCACCAGTGTGTACAATAGTGCGGTTAAGCAACGGTCGAGTACGTCGCGCAAAAAATAGTTCTAGGCGTCTCACCTAGACTATCCTGTCCTCCACAGATGTCTTTCTCCGTTCCTTAAGGTTTCATGTGGATATAAATTCAGCTAAACGTCCTCCATACGGGACAAACACGAAGCCCGCGAGCGGATGTAGATCCACCGAGGAGCGCCGGTACGTGAACCGAAGCCGGCAAAGTATGGTACCGTTGCGTAGAGCAGAGCCTCACCGTTCCGCTTGCGCTTTCCCTCACGCTCTAAAGCGCTTGTACGACGCGACAGCGCAGCGCAAAGATCGCACCCCTTACGTTGTCATGGCCCGTTGCTAAGAAAAATTGCGGCGCGCGCCAGCGTTCGTGACGTCAACGTCTGCTACGCGTAATCCGTAAATGAAACACCCGTGAATTATGCGCCGCGTGTGTGCATCTTAACCAGACTCACCGGTCGACGTACTCGGCCCCGGGGGACTCTCCGGCGGCACGGGGTGGGCCCCTGTAGCTGTGCGGGTCTCGGTCGAGGCCGACGGCGGGACGGAGCGCCCCGCGGCGTTGGTTATCATCTCTTGGATGATAGCCAGCTAGGCCGGCGTGAACTGGCCGGCAGAGTCGAAGGGGGCTGGAGAAGCAGCGCCACTGCCGTCTGTTGCCATCGCGCTGAGGACTGGCGGGAGAGATGAAGGGAGGGGTGTGACTATGCTTGGACGTGAGGTGTGAACTTCCCGACAACGCAGGTGTCCGTGTCGAGGATCGGCCAGGCGTGAAACCAGGACGGGGCCGGGGGGAATACTCAGAGGAAAACCTGCGCACGAGGCACGGCCGAACGACAAGGGGCGAAGGGAGAAAGGCTTCTCTGGCAGAAATCAGACGCTGCAAGTAGGACGCGACCGTCCGTCTAAGATTCACCTTGAAACTGACACCGTCGCACGTGGTCCTCGTCTGGGCATGCGCAGGCATGCGCGTGCTGGCGCGTGCGCCTCATACCGCTTGGTATGACGTCGGCGCGCTGGGGGGGGCTGGCTCCTTCCGTTAACTACGTTTAACATACTGTTAAACTACATATAAATCAATTATAGCATGCCTAGTCGGTATGTTGCGGTTTATTCCGCCCTCCCCCTCGGGCGTCGGGCGGAATAAACCAGCAACATACCTCCTAGGCATGCTATAACTAATACATACTGCCACATTCCCATGAAAGCAAATTGCTTAGAGCTGTGTGGTATATATTACAGGAGACCAGTTGAGTGTCAGACTATGCCATGATGACTACTCCATGTGGTTCCATGTTAGTCCACCAACAGCCTCTCTCCCTCCTCTCCCTGCTGAGAGACCTCTGTGTACCTGCGGTGTTCATACTGCCTGGAGCAGGTCACGGATAGCCATGCTCAATGACACTGCCCGGTCCCATCTCTACCTCTGTGCATTCACTCAGGTACATATTATGTGTACTGCCTTTAACTCTTGTCTGCCCATTCTACTGACTGGAAGAGCCAGACATACGGTACGGGTCAAAAACAAAGTAATACTATTGAGTTGCAATTGACACACCACAAAAATTCCCATACAATTGTCAAGATCAGGTAAGCAAATGTTATCAAGTGTGCTACAAGTCACACAAACATGCAGTTGACACAATGGATATGTGCGTGTACTATGTACTGCACTGACTTACACCCTGTGCAAAAATGTACTTCAATTCACGTGTATTATCATAATTACTGTAAAAGACGTGTTGCGTGTGACGTGTACGTACGTATGTACATGTGTATGTTGCGTATGTATAATATACTCATCCATGTGAAAGAGCACATCTGTATATATATACCTGCCCAGCTTAATCCATCATCTTACATGTAAGATGCACAACAGCTGTGCATCTTACATGCTTGATGAGGTGCAAAAAATGCAGCACAGAAGTGTGAACAAAACCTACTCCATATGTACATACATGTGTATGTACTCATCCATATCTGTACCTGCACTGCTTAATCCACATGTAAGATGCACAACAGCTGTACATCTTACATGCTTGATGAGGTGCAAAAAATGCAGCACAGAAGTGTGAACAAAACCTACTCATTTCACTTGCACTTAACTCATGCTCGCCCATTCTACATTTTGGAGGAGCCAGACATGATGGGAGTGTCCCCTTGTGGTAGGCACGTGCCCCCATCCAGCAGCAGGGGAGGGCAGCTAGCTTGCGGCATGCCCCCCGGCCCGGCCATGTGAGCTCACGTGGTGCCATGCTGTATCGTGTACCAGGTGTGCTCGTGAGGTTGATCATTTGGTCATGGGCTAACCGCGAGCCTCACGTGACCTGGTAGGCTGGCACGTGCCTCGCTCTACGGGACACTCCCACGGCATGCAGCATGATGGGGAGCATGGCTGCGAGCCCCTTTCCGGCAGATAGGGGCGAGTCCACCCAAGGAGGTAGCCGGCAACAGCCGGTTGCCATGCTCCCCAAGGGAGTAGGTAGAAGATCTAGGGTATGTAAACGCACTTACGCTATCCCGTAAGGTTCGTGCAGTGATACATGATTGACATTCTACAGCTATAACAAGTTTGAGACAGCTACCACAACAATCCAGAGCAATGTTAGAGCCCTACCGGGTCGGATGAGAGTCTCTGGTGAAGCGGTTCTGGGAAGCTAGTGCCACTAACATGGCAGCCAACCGTTCGTGTGGTGTCCTTATGTACCGGAGGAAGGCACCACTCTGCCACCGACCCAGCAGCTGAATGGTCGAGTCTTCTATCCCTGCAAGTGCAGCAGACGTTGCGGTGCCGATACGGAAGCTGTGACCAGCATAGTTGTCCTCTGGGGGTCCGAGCGCCCGGAGAAGTTTCCTAATCTCTTCCACGAATACCTGCTTCGTCAGTGGAGCCTTCTTTGTGGTCAGGAAGAACGGGCCTGGCTCATCTCTCCGAATGGCCACGTATGCCAAGATGGCCACGACTGGGCATAGGTCAAGCCCTGTCCTCCCCACGATTACACTTGCTCCACGGCCGAATTGATCCGTCTTGGACTGTTTCAGGTGGAGTCTCACCATCCGGGTGGCCTGTGGGTTATCAACCGCCATGTCCCCCCATGCCAGATGCAACCTGGGGTTGAACGCTGACTGGGATGGTAGCAGCAGCTCTCCTAACCGGCAAAAACTGAAAAAGGCGGTGCAACAAATAGCCCACAGTACCAGCTTCTCCGGGTGGGCCACCTCATCCAGTTTGTGTTTGATCCGGCGGAGGATTTGGGCGGTGATCGGAAGGCGGACTCTTGAGGGTTGTCCTCTTCCCAGGCGAGCTCGGGCAATGCCCGCCTGCACGCGCCTAAGAATCGGCAAGGCTGACTGCTCCCTTGGGTCCGGGAGGCCTAAGGATAACTGGGTATTCCTCATGGCCGCTAAGTACGACTTGACAGTCTGGCCTGCAAGGTTGCCGTCTGCCATGAAGGCGGCGAATGCACAAAGGAGGTGCTCCGTGACCGGGAACGGATCTGCAACACTATACTTTTCACAAAACGATCAGAATTTTCTCATTGCGGAGTCGTAAGCCCGACGCGTGGAGGGGGCGAGGCCATCTCGAAAATACCGTTGGATAGACGGAGCCAACGCTGTGATGTCCAGTCTGTGGACGGGTCGAGGAGTAGCTCTACCAGCTGTGGGGGAAGTGGAGTGGCCTGCCTGTCGGCGTGTGGCACCTTGGAGAGAAAGGAGAGACGATTATCGCGCGATAAATCGTCGGCTAGGTGATTATCCCCCGTACTTATGTACTGTGGGGACAGGGAGAAATCGTAAGTGGCCTCCACAAACGCCAACGTGCGGAGCATGTGCATGATGTGGCTGACGTGGCTGGTACGCGACCGTAAGCAGGCAACCACGGCTTGGTTGTCACAGTGCACAATGACACAGTGGGTGCCCCACGCTGGCCCCCATATAGCACATGCCAGGACCACCGGGAGTAATTCTTTGACCATGATCGGAAGATGGGCTGAATCCGTGTCCCACTGTAATTGGAACCAATGGCCGAGGTGCCATGCCCCGCAGCCCCATGACCCTGAAGCGTCGGACGCCATCTGCAATCGTGGCAGGTGGGAGGGGGAGGAGAAAAGAGACCCCATTCCACTTCGAGACAAAGGACCTCCACCATGTGAGATCAGAACGGAAGGACCTATTCAGTCTGATAGGGTGAGGCCGCAGCGGATGGTGACGCACGCCTTTCAATAGGTCAATCATGCGGCGGAGGAAGGAGCGACCGGACCGTACAACTTTGCAGGCGTGGTGTAAGTACCCACCAGGGATTCGAGCTCCCTCCGCTCACACACTTTCCTGTCTCTCCAGACCTCAAGAAGGGACCGAAGGCGGCACAGCTTGTCCTGAGGGAGGCGGAGTTGGGAAGCAACGGTATCTACCTCGATACCCAGGAATGTCAGGCACGTTGTAGGACCCTCCGTTGTGCTCGCGAGTGGCACACCGAGGGTCGCACACGCCTGTGTGACAGTGACCAAAGCTTCCGCACACTCAGAGGAGTGTGGTGGAGCGACAATGATAAATCATCCAGATAGTGAAAACCTGACGGATCCCGCAGTTCCGCAGATGCCACTCCAAGCATCGGCCAGTGCGTTGAAGATCTTAGGTGCGGAGCGGAGGCCGAACTGTAGCATGGGATCCACATACAGGTGCCCCCGCCATTCCAACGCCGCAAGGGCGGTCCTGGGAGGACGAAGGATAGTCTGTACAACGACTCAATAACAAATTTAGCCCATGAGGGCGCCAGCAGTGTAACTGCCCTACCATTGACCCGGTCGATGGAAATGTATGATAATGAGCATAAACCTGGGTCGATGCCGCCCCTCACCACCTGCCCCAAGGTTGTTACAGGTCTGATTAAGCGCCACTTCCCCGTATTGTGGACCCCTCGGAATCAGTAATATGAAGTACAGAGCGGCCCAACCCTGTTCCGACCCAAGTAAAATTTCTGGGACGGGAGGTAGGGTGTGGACTGTTGTTGTCGGTTTCCGTCGAAACCGTTACTGCAGATGCCCACGCCCAGAGTCAGATGAGCCTGGCGTTGGGGCAGTTTGAGGAACGCTGTGGGGAAGGGCACAGTCCGACAAACGTGGGAGAGAACGACATCGGGTGAAATGGCACCGATTCGCATTGATAAGCTGCGACACACTTCCCGGACCTGGCGTCTTGTTGCTGGGGCCGGCAAAGCTGAGGCGCCGGCCGCTATAAGAGGGGCAAACCTTGAAACATCCCAGTGTTGGGGGTTTGGGTTGTGGGCAGCTGGTTTCACTGTGGTCATCCGACAGCAGTGGGGGCACCGTGGATCGACCGCGTCTCGCCTGTCAAGGCTTCGTTATAGAGGCGGGTGTCGGGTACGACCAATTAAGTCCTTCTGGCTAACACTGGCTCGGAGGAACTGCCTGTCGTATGCCACCCGATTTGGCCCCCTCGTAGTTGTGCGCGGCCACGAGAACTGGTCGATTGGTAGGCCCAGAGTTCGGGGCCTTCTCGGGAAAACGCGATACAGAACGGTCGCCATTCTCGCACGCACTCCAGCCAGGACTGATAGAGACGACAGCGGCTTTGAAGTGCGCCGGCCGGGGGTTCGGCGTCGGTAGTGGAGTCGTCCGTCCAGATGTCGCCACGGAGCTCCGACATCTCGACGACTCCTAACGCCAGGATCTTCTTTTACCACCTTGGGTGGCAGAGAGGCGGCGGATGTACGGGCCCTGGCTTGAAGTGACCCATAGCATGTGCTGGCGGGTCTCCAGATTGCGCAGTGATCAGCAACGCGCGGCCGTACTCCAGGCCCGAAGATGACGGCCCCCCCGGCGGGGGTAAATGTGGGCAAAGGCAGCAGACTAGCGGGATCTGGCAGATCCCCGAGTGCCTCGCAGGAGTGGCCTGTCAAGGGAGGGGTGGGGTGAACGCAGCGGGCGAAGGTGTGCCCTGAACCATAGCGCGCACGGCCGCCCGAGCAGCCCTGCACGCGCTGCAGAGTGCCTTGCAGCCGTCGGCCATACCCCCTGCCCCCGCGCACGACCACGCGTCAACAATTTTCCCCAGGAGGAGTCACACCTCTCTTAGTTTATTATTACTAGTAGGCGAATGCATGGCATTTTTGGCGAGCGGAAGCGAGCTTACAAATGGGGTCTACATCATATGAGTCACTCTTGTGTGCACAAACACATTGCGTAGCGCCGTAGCGGGCCTCTCTCTCCTCACTGACTCGGCAGCAATTTGGCGCTTTGAGCTGTTGGGCCTGGCCTGATGTGCCTCCTCGGATTCTGCACCGCGTCTAGCTCTTGATCGTACCGACCTCTCGCTAGTCGCGCTCTTCCCTTTCCTCCGCTGTTTCTGTTGCCCGGCGTTGCCCTTGCCCGTTTCCGATCACACAATCGGCGTTGAGAAAGCCGAGCTTCTCTCTGCTCAGGAGTCCACTGGCACGACGTTCTCTTTCCCTCTCTCGTCGACGACGAGAGCATCTTCTTCTAGACGATCCATAACTCTTTCCCTTTCCTCACACGCTACAAATATCAGGGTGGAGCCTACTGAGGGTGGGCGACGTACGACGACGTACGGTGACTGTGCAGTTCGGCGACGTACGGTGACATACATGTATAATATGTATATATAATTATATATAAAAATCGCGCCCGTTCGACCACTAGTTAGCTCGCTTCCGCTCGCCATATTGCCTATGCCCAGCTCCCCTGTACCGTGCCCAACTCACCGAGGTCCAGCGCCACCGGTGTTAGGCGATCTGCGATCCCTGCGCGCGCGCGGCGTCGATCTCGCGCTGAGCATCTCTCTGATGGACGCGAGCTGCGCGGGCGTGAAGGAGTCGTCGCCGCCTGTCGCATAGCCACAGCCGGAGGGACGAGACGGGGAGAAGATATAGGGCAGGGGAGGAGATAGCGCGATGATTGAGTAGACGAAGGTGATACCTCGCGGCGGTCTTGCCACGCGTGTGGCAGGCAGCAGAGGATGAGGAGATGACTAAACAACCATGCGGGAATGCCGTAGGGCGTGAACGACTTTGAATCACTAACTTTACAAACTGGCACGTGACAGGCAACTGTGCCGACTAAACACGTGCAATACTGCACACTTGCCACTCGGACTGAGTGCGCGCAATGCGCGACGCGCCCACATGCTCACGTCCTGCTGTGATCCGCGCACTACACGCCTGGCCGGCTAGGCTCTCTCCCTCGTTAACTGATGCTGCTAGATCGATCAGCGCATAATAATATCTCCGTGTGTGAAATGTGTAAAATTGGAAATAGTTTCGGATAAAAAGAAGTCGCGTACACAAGCCGCGCACTGCGCACTTGCACGACGTGAAATTCCGCTCGAAGCGAACGACTAGGTTGGCTCGCGCCCGCTCGCCAATATTCACGCTCACTGGTAGCTATCATTTTCTGTGGCTTTCAGTGTAGCTTTCACTCTAAGCTTGTCCGCTGGAAGTTGTCCATTGGAGTTTTGATTGATAATGCCTGAGTTGTGCGTAGTAATCGCGAGTGTATTACTGTCGGTTGCATGTGCAGGACGTATCTAGATAGCTACTAGATCATACCTGGTACGCCGGCGTTGTGTCCAACAGTGCAGGACAGCATGTGCTCTATGAAGGAGCAGTTACGAGTAGTTACGGAATGACTGCGAAGAGGCAGAGTGAGATATGCTACGGCCCGGGCGTTGCAGCGCTCTGTCTGTGGTACTGGATGGGATAGAATCGAGAGCCCGCAAATCACCTGCGGTGAGCTTGGGTCCAATGTAGCATTACTTACAATTGCCCAATGACTGACAACAAATATAATTCGTCATGCAGATGGGTGCGCCTCGAACCGCTAGACGGCGGCAGAATATCTGATCAATTTACGGCCTCGTTTCTCGTGTGATGGACATGAACTCACTTCAGTACTCTCTGCTCTTATTATGGTTTTTGTACTACTACTCTGGAGATGCTGGAGTAATATGTCACGACACAGTTAGCAACTGGTTATTCCAGTCCCAGTCAGCATGTGCATGTTTGATGGCCAATTATGTGGCCGGTTCACAGTGCAATGAGACTGATGTTAGACTGGTTGATGGGCGGCTATCTGATGCCAATGGTAGAGTGGAGATATGTTTCAATGGTTGTGGGGTTCAGTGTGTGGCGACGTGTGGGATGCCCGAGATGCACAGTGGTGTGTAGACAACTAGGATATGATGGATGTGAGTGTTTGTTAGTTGGACTTCACAACAGTTTTACTCTTATTACAGTTTCTATCTCACTGCAAAGATATCCTGTTTTGACAAATGAATTGTCATATTCTATCCTGGACAATGTTTGATTGCAGTGGAGATGAAGATAGGTTAAGTGAATGTGAACACAATGAAGTCGGTGTTCATACTGTGTGTAAGATATGATCAAGCTGGAGTTGAATGCAGTATTGTATGTTTTTGCTACTTTCTGTTTGAAAGGTTTAACTATTAGTGGTCGTATTAAATAGCCACTTTAGACCTGGAGTGCAATGAGACTGATGTTAGACTAGTTGATGGGCAACGCACATGATGGTAGAGTGGAGATATGTTTCAATGGTTGTGGGGTCAGTGTGTGATGACTGTGGGATGCCCGAGACGCACTAGTGGTGTGTAGACAACTAGGATATGATGGATGTAAGTGTTTGTTTGCTAAATCTTCCAACATTTATCTTTATCTGTTCACAACCAAACCAGCTCCTACTGCACTACAACAACATCCTGTTAAATCAAATGCATCATTATTATTCTATTACCTGGACAATGTTGGTTGCAGTGGAGATGAAGATAGGTTAAGTGAATGTAAACACAATGGAATTGGTGTTCACTACTGTGCTGTAAGATATGAAGAAGCTGGAGTTGAATGCAGTAATTGTATGTTTTTGCTACTTCTGTTTGAAAGGTTTAATTATTAGTGGTCGTATTACTTTAGATCTGAAGTGCAATGAGACTGATGTTAGACTGGTTGATGGAGAAACACCACATGATGGTAGAGTGGAGATATGTTTCAATGGGTTGTGGGGTTCAGTGTGTGATGACCTGTGGGATATCCGAGATGCACAAGTGGTGTGTCGACAACTGGGATATGATGGATGTAAGTGTTTGTTTGCTAAATCTTCCAACATTATCTTTATCTGTTCACAACCAAACCAGCTTCTACTGCACTACAACAACATCTCGTTATATCAAATCCATCAGTATTATTCTATTACCTGGACAATGTTGATTGCAGTGGAGATGAAGCTAGGTTAAGTGAATGTGAACACAATGAAGTCGGTGTTCACAACTGTTTTGTAAGATATGAAGAAGCTGGAGTTGAATGCAATAGTATGTGTTATCTGCCTTTGTCTACACACTCTTTACTTATGATTATCCATCAGCCACTCTAGAGCAGGAAGTGTGCAATCATACTGATGTTAGACTTGTGAATGGCAATACACCACAAGATGGTCAAGTGGAGATATGTCTCAATGGGCTGTGGGGGTCAGTGTGCAGTAATAGGTGGGATGTCAATGATGCTAAAGTTGTGTGTGGGCAACTTGGATATGATGGATGTGAGTATGAATTACCATAGTTGCTTTATTTTGTCAGGGCAAATATTCTTTCCTCAATTTCCAAGAATGATCATAAGAAAAATATTGTTGTGTGCATGTACAAAAGGACCAACATAGGCAACAAAAATCCATTTCACTTAGTTAATTCAATCACACAAAATAAACATGCTACACCGTTATTATCACCTGCACTTTTAACCACTCTACTTATGCAGCATCTTTCCCACTGCTACACCGTAGCAGTTATTCGAGTTTGTCATCTACCATCTATCATCTGGACAATGTTGAATGCAGAGGAAACGAAACCACGTTGGTAGAATGTGACCACAAAAGACCTAGCTACAATTGTTATAATAGCAAAAGTGGAGTTAGATGCAACTGTAAGCTTCGTGCACACTTTGATACTTATACTTATTTTCTGGATTTACAGCCACTTTAAACGTGGAGTGTAATGAGACTGATGTTAGACTAGTTGATGGGCTAACGCCACATGATGGTAGAGTGGAGATATGTCTCAATGGTGTGTGGGGGTCAGTGTGTAATGACCTGTGGGATGCCCGACATGCACAAGTTGTGTGTCGACAACTGAGATATAATGGACGTACGTTCTTTTTTCCATGCTATATGTCAATCCATTGTCCATTTCCACACAACACCACAGCATCTTTTCCACTGCGGCACACTACCACTTTAACTGTGTCACCAGCTTATCATCTGGACAACGTTGACTGCAGAGAAACGAAAGCATGTTGAGTGATTGTAAAACAGGGGAATTGGCGTGCACAACTGTTTTCCAGGCAGAGAAGCTGCAGTTACGTGCAACGGTGAGTCTTGTTAATTATTCTTAGTATGTTGAGTTGACTTTTTCCAACTTTGTTAATTATAGTGGTCGTATTACTTTAGACCTGGAGTGCATGAGACTGATGTTAGACTAGTTGATGGGCTAACGCCACATGATGGCAGAGTGGAGATATGTCTCAATGGGTGTGGGGTCAGTGTGTAATGACCGGTGGGATGTCCGAGATGCACAAGTGTGTGTCGACAACTGAGATATAATGGACGTACGTTCTTTTTTCCATGCTATAGTCAATCCATTGTCCATTTCCACACAACACCACAGCATCTTTTCCACTGCTGCACACTACCACTTTAACTGTGTCACCAGCCTATCATCTGGACAACGTTGACTGCAGAGGAAACGAAAGCATGTTGAGTGATTGTAAACACAGGGGAATTGGCGTGCACAACTGTTATCCAGGCAAAGAAGCTGGAGTTACGTGCAACGGTGAGTCTTGTTTTCAGTTTTTCTTAGTAAGTTTTGCGTTCCAGTGTAAGCTGACTTTTTCCAACTTTGTAAGCAGACAGGGAATGCATTGAAAATGATGTTCGACTAGTCAGTGGCAAAACAGGAGATGATGGACAGGTGGAGATGTGTTTGAATGGGACATGGACCCCAGTCTGTAGTGATAGATGGGGCTACAGACAGTCTAGTGTAGTTTGTCGACAATTGGGGTATAATGGACGTGAGTTTCGTGCAGTCTATCTTATTTCACTTTATGATGAGGCCTATATTTTTCTCTTCCAGCTTCGTATCCACGAGTGAGGCAGAGAACCAGGTTACAGAATTATTTGATTGCTGTAAATTGTACTGGTGATGAGACCAAGCTCAGTGGGTGTAGTCACCGCAAAGTCAGTGTCTGTTATGGTGGAACGGCAGGAGTGATATGCAACAGTATGTTACGATACAACACTGCAAAAATTGTATTCTACTTCCTCCAGATGGGACATGTGATGAAGGAACAGTCCATCTGGTAGGAAGTGATGATGTTTCCAGAGGCAGGGCAATCTACTGCCACAATGGAAGCTGGCATTCTTTGTGTCGTGATCACTGGAACTCCACTGGAGAAGAAGCACAAATTGTCTGTCAAGCTTTAGGCTATGATGTTTCCCAATATGGTAAACCATTATAGCAAAATGATGCTGTTTGTTATGTTAACATTTTATAAAGCATCGACCTTAGTTGATTATGGTCGTGGGACAAGTCCCTATCATCCAATGTGGCAGTGGGGAGAATGCACTAAGTGACTGCTCTAAGCTGGACGACAGTCAATGCAGGGATGTGGCAGGGGTTGACTGTATAGGTATGTCTTGTCTGTCTTCTGTTGAAATTTTCAATCTTTTCGTCCCATGTGTTGCAGCTCCTTGTACTACTCGAGGTCTGACAGACTATAGGCGGTGCACTTATTATTATGGTTTTTCGGGGTTTGGGTTTGATTACTGTAGCTGTAGCTCTCGCTGCTTTTCATATGGTAACTGCTGCTCTGATATCTCTGTTACAAAGAACTGCTTTGGTAAGTTATGCTACTTTCTAGAGGTGTAAATGGAAGCCAAAAATGTCTAACTCATCAGAGAAAGAGTGCAAACATGGCGAAGTTCGTCTAGTGGGTGGAGTAACAAATTCCACGGGAAGACTGGAGTTCTGTGCCAATGGAGTATGGGGTAGAATCTGTAACAAGCTGGAGTACTGGGGTCCTGAGAATGCCAGAGTGGTGTGCCGCCAGCTGGGGTTCTCTGAAAAGGGTAAATTTTTAGTACTTCATAGAGAGGTGTTCATGTCCATTCAGCATGGCAGCAACAGGTAGGTAATGTAAGGCATGAAGGCATGTCAATCTCTCATCACTAAGACCACTACAGAACAATGAATCAGAGTGTATTCCAGTTATGACCTCTCTTGCCCATAATTCTATCCATGCAGGTGCATACATTCTTGATTATGAGGACAGATTTGGGACTAGTAACAGAGCTGCAGTCATAGGAGAGGTCTACTGTAATGGAACAGAGCCAGAGCTACTGGAGTGCTTTCATGCCAGTATTGGATCCCATCGTTGCTATAGAGGCAGATATGTTACTGACATCATCATCAGCTGCTATGGTACACACTCAGTGAAACTTTCGAGAAAAAAACCCTCTGAATAAGGGACACCTCTGTATAAAGGACAGTTGGTTCACTAATACATGTATTATCTGGGATACCTCTGAATAAAGGACACTTTCAATGTCCCCAAGGTGTTCCTTATTCGGAGGTTTCACTGTCCCTACTTGTGGAGTTTGTATGAGCATGAGTATATTATATGCACAGATGAAAACAGAGGTTGTGAGAATGGAGAAGTAAGGCTACAAGGTGGTGCTGGCTCTTCCAATGGACATGTAGAGTTCTGCAAAGACAGAGTATGGGGGAGAGTCTGCAGCGATGGATGGGACATGAATGATACCATGGTTGTGTGCAGACAACTAGGTTTTGAACCTGAAGGTATGTGAGTGTGCTTTTGATAGTCAACCCACTCCCAAAGAGGTCAGGACGCATCTCTGCTCAGATTCAGCAGTCATTCCTGGGCCAGCAAATGCCGGGGATGTTCCAGTGTTTCTTGGGCAAGTCAACTGTAGCGGCACTGAGCAGTACTTCAATGAGTGCAGTCACGGGAGGCCACCACCTGCTGACTGTGCTAGAGCGGCAATTTCTTGCAAGACAAACTCAAGTGAGACAATGTATCCACATCAATGTATACATACCCCTGTGTACATAACTATATAATCACCTCCAAGAACTTTGTATATACACGTCTCATAGATGAAACTAAGTGTGCTGCACAAACAGAGACCTCCACTTACCCAGCTAGGTGAGTGTGTGGATCTAAAAGTTAAACTACTCACAACACAAGTACATATACAACCCCCGCCCCACCTTTGTTTTCACACACCACCATATTTTTTACCAGGCCAAGGTCCAAAGGTAGTCACTAACAACTTTTCTGCTCGTGTTACATCTGCCACGGCCCCCAACTCGTTTTGCATACGCCGAAACTAAAACTAGCCCCCCACACATTTATGGAAGATTATCTACGCCCCTGACTAATTAGGCCTGTCTCTATTACATATTTGTTATCTAGTTACGGAGAGTGCTCAGTGTACAAGTCGGAAACTGGTGTATGTGATGATGTCGTCAGGCCTGACATTGACAAAGTGTATGCCAGCTATAGGCTGGGGGATCAGAGCACCATTGCTCAACTACTCCATAACAACATCAAGGACAATGGTACCGATCAGAATGAGTACTGCATGAAGCAAGTGCTCAGAGCTCTCTGTCATTTCTACCTCCCCCCCTGTGGAAACTCCACCCATCTGGCCCCTCCCTCCTCCATCTGCCAGGAACAGTGTCAGATGGTACAGGAGACATGTCACACAACATGGAGCACTCTTCTCTCGGCATTCGATTCTGTAGACCTTGTAATAGAATGTAATGATACTTCCGCGTTGCTGTTCCCAGTTCCACACTGCTGCACTGATGCTGGGCTTGGTCGATCTGCTGTCCACCTTCTCCCCTCCTCAACTGTTGGTATTACCCCAGAGATTAGCTCATTACCACATGAAAGCAAAGGAGCGGTGGTGGAGATTGTGATTACAGTTGTAGGCCTCTTTCTACTAGCAGCAGTGGCCATGATTATTGTGGTTTCACTTCTGGTTGTACTGTCCTCCAAGAGACGTAGAAGGAAGCGGTTGGAGAATATGCAGCTTGACATACTAGCTATGTAAGTAGTCTAAGGGTTTGTATATAGCTATGGTGTTTAAGTAAGGAGCCAACTGCCCAGCAATAAGCCCCACAATAATGGTCTACCATGTGTTTTATAATCCGTGTTGGTTTTGCATTCTGACTTCATAGAGGTGGGCGTGGTGGTGCCCCAGTCTCAGTGTCGGTGACTGAAGAAATGGAACCAGGCGAGAAGGGAGATGCTAATGCATCAGTTGCTGGCCCTAATCCTTACAGTAAGCATGAAGCAGTGCCTCCAACACTAAATAAATCATCCTGTCGCAATTATCGCTAACAGTGTCAACGGGACTAAATACCGGCTTGCTGCAAGTACCTTGGCCTAGGACAAGGGTCCCTTCACATCACATGAGAGAGCTGGCCAGGGGAAAGTTTCTGGTCAAGAGTGAAGACATTACCCTGCTGGACAGCATTGGAGAAGGTGTGTCAATGTTCATTTTCTTGATTCCTGTTTACTCACATACTCAGGGGAGTTTGGTGTGGTATACAAGGCCAGACTGGGACTGTCTAAGAGAGTGGTGGCTGTCAAGACACTTAAAGGTTGATTCTCTTTCTTCCATCAACACTTTAAACTAACTGCCTCCTGCCAGGTGAGTTTGTTCAGGTAGAAGTGGACAAATTTGTGGAGGAGAGTCTGAAGATGAGTCGATTCAAACATGGTCATGTGATGGGTCTCATTGGAGTTTGTCTCGATGCTGGCTCCGCCCCTTACATCATCATGCCTTATATGGCCAATGGTAGCCTTTTGAAGTATCTCAAGAGAGAGAGAAATAATATCGTTGTTTTGGATGAAACTGATGAAGATGAGGTTATTCCTTGCTCAGTATATACCTAATCAGTCTGTTCATAGAGCGTGTTTTCCCTGCAGCTGGGAGAGGTTCGTAAGCGGCTGATGGTCATATGCTCTCAGATAGCCAGTGGGATGGAATACCTGGCAGCTAACAAGTACGTCCATCGGGACTTGGCTGCCAGGAACTGCATGTGAGTCCCCACACTCTGGAAGATACCGGCTGTTTTACCTCAGCTTTTTTGCTGGTAGGATTGATGCACATTTCGTGATCAAGATCACAGACTTTGGTCTGTCGGAGGACGTGTTTGAGAGGAACTACTTCAGACAGGACAGCAGCAGTGGGGAAGTGGTGAAGCTGCCCATCAAGTGGATGTCTCCTGAGAGCCTCAGTGACGGACACTTCTCTGAGAAAAGTGATGTGGTAAGCACATGGCTCCACCCAGGTATAACTATACTAACTCAAACTGGCAATGGTGGGTGTAGCCACTGAAAATGAACTTGTGATTCTTCCAATTTTTAAATGACCACCATTAGCTAAAGTAGTTAATTGGGGGAAAATCCTTCAATCACTGTCTGACTCTATATTATCTCAACAGTGGTCCTATGGGGTAACGATGTGGGAGATATTCAGTGGAGGGAAGGCCCCGTACCCTGGTACGAATCCCCTCACTCTCATGGAGAGTCTGGAGCAAGGCTACCGTATGCCTCAGCCATACAATGATGCCTGCAGTGAGGCCATGTGA